>CANYCX010207818.1:0-11047 GCA_948193385.1 Breynia disticha f. nivosa | reverse complement strand
AAAAGCTAATTCATATTACCTTGAAGATTATTCAATCCATATCCGTCCGGGAATAACAAAGACTTTAGAGAAGACAACGTATGAAGGCTATGAAAAAAGTTGTCATCAACAACCGAAGCGTGCAAGTACAAATTCTCCAGGAATTGAAGCTTTGCAAATCTGTGTCAAATGCATTTGTGTAGTCATGTACATGATTTGAAAAAAGAAACAACTATCTTTCAAAGGTACAATTACTTACGCACTTACCATGATAGAAAATTGACTTTGTTAAATTGTTGTACTTCAAGAAAAGAGTCTTCAAACATGAGAATGATGTTAGTGATTTTAGAAGAAGAGACATTCCATCAGTTAAGATTTGGTAGAGCTCTAACATCTGCATGCATAATGAAATCTAGTTCACCAAAAGATAATATTACATTAATGCTTGAAAGCAAAATTGCCAATTAAATTAGTACCTTTAGAGGCCACAAATTCACTTATGTTCTTATTACCACAACCATAACACTTCCAAGTTCTTCAAAGAAGCTCGCTCTGCCAAAGAACACAACAAAACAATTAAACTTGTTCGTATAAATAATTGGGTTGTTCATAATAAATTTTTACTTCAGTGAGAAATAAGATTACCTTCAAAATTTATTGATCCTTTCAAGTTGTTGTAGCTTATATCTAATCATTTCAAAAGCGAAAGACCACTCAAAGATGTTAAAATTTTGAAATTGTTGTAAGATAAATCAAGAGATTTCAACTTGGTAAACTTCATCAATCCATCAAAACCTACAAGAAAAAAAAAATTAGCGACGTAGATTCATCTTCAAAATGAAAAAGATTAACAAAAATAAGGAACAAAGATAAATTTATATTACAACTAATTAGATAAATGCAAGAGAGACTCTATTCATTAAAACAAAAAAAAACATGGAGCAGACAAACCAGATATATCATTCTCACTCAACCTTAACTCTACCAAGAAACAAAGCAAAATAATTAGATTTGTCGATAAAATTATATTTGTTGATAAAAGTAGTTGGTTTGTTCAAAACAAATTTTATCTTCAGCGAGAAATAAAACTACCTAAGATTTTTTGCTCCTTTCAGGTTGTTGTAACTTATGTCCAATTATTCCAAAAATAAAACCCATTTAAAGATTGTAAAACATTATTGTTGAAATTGTTGTCAGAAACATCAAGATATTTCAAGTTGTTCAATTCTACCAGTCTTTCAAAACCTACAAGAAAAAAAGAATCAATGAGGTAAATGCATCTTCAAAATAAAAAACATCAACACAAATAAGCTATAATGAGAAATTTGTATTGAGCTTATAGATCAAGAGAGAACTTATTGATTAAACAAGTCCTTCATCACGGAGACAACCATTAATTAGATTGGAGCTCAAATAAAGAGAAGTGAGTTGTTTAAAGGTGAGAAACAAATAGGTATTTAGGTACTAATCTTCCGAATCCCAATTCCTAGCATGAGAAAGGTCGAGTGGGTAACTCTCTCGGTACGATCATCACACTCAATCCACTCCAATCACAATAATTGTCTGTCTATTCCAAGGAAAACCAAGTCATATTGAAAGAGGATTGGAGTTGTAATAGACCAACTCTCTCATCCTCCCAACAACCACTACACCACTTTAATTGCATTAATACAAATATAAAAGTTGTTACCAGTAATTGCTTTAGTTCCATTTGAACCACAACACTAAATATATCACTTGATAATTTACTTCACTAATTCCCGAGTCTAGAACCAACAACATAACTTAGGCTTTTTATAATCTACTTTCCAAGTGAGCTAGTTATTGGAAAAATGTTATTTGGTAGGTAAGAAAACAATTAGGAACTCAACTGACACTCTTTATTTCTGAACTTCTTCTTTAAGGATCAAGTATTTGACTTTCATATGCTTTGCACCCTAAGAATACTTGTCTTTTCTTACAAGAAGATTATTGCAGAATATCACATAAGTTTTCAGTGACTTGGCCATACAGTTAACAATTCCAAGTCCTGAAATACAGTTCTGCACCCATAAAGCTTTAATTCTAGCCTCAAAACATGCTACAAACTCAGATTCTATAATAGATGTAGCAATGCTAGACAGTTTCATACTTTTCTATGTAATTGCTCCTTCTACAAGAAGGAACACATAGCCAAAAGTAGGTTTTCTTGTGTCTTTACATCCACAATGATCTAAATCTGTGTATCCAATCACTTCCAACGATCAAATTTTCCATAAGTGAGCATATGATCTTTTCATTCATTTATGTGTGTTTCAATTCATTTTTTAGATAATCTGTAAATTTTAATGTAGAGCATTTCTCCATTCTAAATTTCTCTAAAACTTTGTTAATGTAAAATCTTTCTAAGACAGTCCCATTCATCCTTGTGATCTATTACAAATTATTTCAATTTCAATCACAAAAGTGTAACACCCTGGAAATTGTTAGAAATGATCTATACGAAAAATAAATTAAAACATAATCGAATCGGATGAAAAATTGGAAAATTGCACAGAACAACACCTGGGCACGACCTCGTGTTGGCCAAGCACGATCCCGTCCTCATCCGAATTTCCAAATTTTCTATAATTTTAAAAATTAAAATAAGAAAAAAATAAGTCAACGCGACCTAGGCACGGGCCGTGCCTCAGGCCGTGTCGACTGTTCTGTATATACATATGTTACTATTTCATTAGTTTCATTCATAAAAATAGAGAAAAACTTCATAAAACCTCGAGGGAAACCCTAGATCAACTGAAGAAAGATCAAAGCAAGGAGAAAACATCATTTCTTGCTTAAAACATGTGGAAAATCACATCTAGGTAAGTTTCCAAGTGTATATATATGTATATGGTTAACTTAGGTTATTGGAAGTTTGCTGTGAATTATAGTTTTAAGTATTAAGAGTTGAATTGCTACTGGAAAACATGTTTGTCAGCTGAATTTAAGTTAGTTAACAACATGTAGATAGTTAGAGTAAAGAAAATAAGTTTTGGAATGGATTAAAGAGGATTGTTTAGTTTTGGAAAGGCTATTGAGAAGTTAAGAAAGAAGGTTAAGGGATATGTTTAATGATTCCATACTTAGAATTAGTAAGGATATGAGTAATTAACAATATTATACGATTGATTTCGTACAGGAGGATCTGTACGAGGATTGAATCGAAGTTGAGCCCGACACCGACTTCGTCCGATAGTAGGGGTAAGTGTTCTTACACTTACTAATTGTGTATATATGATTTTTTGGAATGAGAATCAAGTTGAACGTATATGCTTTGTGTGTAATTATGTTCTTAAGAACTTAATTGAATGATTATAAGCACTTTATGCTTACTTATGTGTGTTTTAGTATCCATTCTCATGTATGTGTTGTTATTATGAACAATTGAAGCTTAAATGATAATTCTTGTTTGACTTGATTAATAAAAGCATGTTTTGAAAATGATATAGTTATTGATGATGAGATTATATGGCTTGATTGTATTCTTACCTTGAGTATTCATATGTGATATGAATTGTGATAGTATGCTCATTTTCCATTTAATATATGGTTGACATGTGATTGATATCTTGTTAATATCTATAAGCATGTGATTGTTTATTAAGCATACATATGATATGAGATTAAGATTGAACCATATGAATGCATTGATCATTCATTGTGTTGCATTCATTGTGTGACACTGAGTTGATATCCTAGGTTGGGCTTGAGGATTATTTTGAGAAAGATCTCGATGCCAGTTTGGGACTGATGATATTCTGAGCTGGGCTCGATGCCAAACTGGATTCGATGTCGGTCTAAGATCGAGGGAAAATGAAGAGAAAAGAAAAAGAAAGAAAAAGAGAAAAGAGAAATCCCGGGACATTTCTCATGTGATTGCATTGGAATTCATATGCATTTGATACGCATTCATAATTAGCATGATTGACTATTGATTTGTGATTTATGAATGCTAATTTGATCTGAGCTATGTTATGATGACATGTTGTGCACGTAAGTTATGTTTATGTGTATGGTTTGGCATAAGTATGCAAAATGTACTTTGATCTCTTATTTGATGTTTGTTTGTGTGATTATATACCATTTTCAGATGAAATCTGTTATGGAAATAGTATGTAAATGATATTGGATATATATAAGTTAAAAAGGACTTAGTGATACTGAATTGGATGCAAACAGAGGTGAAAAGTTGTAAGCGTGAGCACGTCATCGTGCTAGTGTGGCACGAGCCGTGCCTACTAGAGAATCAGTGGCGAGAGCACGAACTCGTGTTCCTTCAGCATGTCCTTGTGCTGGCCTGCTAATTTTCCCTGTTCATCATTTTAAATGGAAAATTACATGAGGAATGGTTGAATAATAAACTAGGATGTTATATAATACCAAAATTACACTTAAATTATGTTAAGAAACTTATTGAGTATTGAAAAATATAATCACTTTTATTTGATTGTCTAAATGATGTGTAGGATGCAGATAGCTTCCACTAGACCAGAGTTGCAGTGATCATATTTCAGGAGCGATATAATCTGAGGTTGAGCTCCAGTTTTGATTGCTTCCATTTTTTACTTATACATATTTTGTACATATATATGCATTTTGGTTTGAAACTTATTTCAAATTTTACTTTCATTTCTGCTTGATTATGTTTTGAGTTTTTGTAAACATAAATTGGGCTAGTTTATAAAATACATATCTTTATAGTTTCTATCTCTTTTCTATTTATTATAATATATTATGAGAAAGGATTTAATATTCGGATGAACAGTTTTTAAAATTCAATTTCACATTTAGTGGTATCAGAGCAGGGATTAAATTCTCTACGGACTGTGCCAAAATTGATTTCTGTGCATCATGTTTTGGAAGCTAAATGAATTTGAACTTGTGATTTTTATAACAAATTGAGCCTATAGACAATGTATCGCATGATCACACCGCTGAGTCCAGAGAGTCAATGGAGGGACTGGGATCAGCCCCAACATCTCTTGAGCAGTTTGCATAGTGTGCTACAGAGCCTGCTAGTCTATACCTCCTTACGATCCTGCATATGCTCCATTCTGGGAGATAATGCAGAAAATGATGCCAGATCTGAGAGTTGCAGTGAGTCAGCAAACTCTCAATATTGATAAGAATTTCAAAGAGGTCAAGAAACTAAGAGCAAAAACATTTGAGGGCACGACTGATCCATCAGCGGCAGACGACAACTGAGGCATATAGAGCATATGCTTACGCATATGAGATGTACTCCTGAGCAAAAACTGAGGTATATAACATCTCTGTTAGAGAAAAAAGCCTGGAATTGGTGGGAATCAATTCCAAACAGCCAGGATGATCCTCCAACGCTGACTTAGGAGGATTTCTTGAGAAAGTTTGCTAATAAGTATACTCCTTTGCTTTACCAGACAAAGAAAAATATGGAATTCCTGGAGTTGAAGTAAAAGGAGATGACATTAACATAGTACGAGGCAGAGTTCACTAGGTTATCTTGTTATGCTCCAGAGGATGTAGCAACTAATTAGCAGAGGAGAGACAGAATTGAGTGGGGTTTGTACTTCAACATCCGTACCAGGATTACTATGAAGTAACCTACCTACAAGAATTTGCTTGAGACAACTATACGGGCAGAGGAGTTACTAGTTGAGGAGGGTAAGTGAGAGGGAAAGCAATAGAAGGTTTCTAGGTCTAGTTCTGTTGAAGGACGCTAGAGATCAGATATTAGAGGTTTTAGAGGTACAAGTGGGATGGTCGACAGTCTAGAGGCAGAGTAGGAGGTACTTATATCTGCAGGGATACGTGGTTATTATGTTATAATTGCAAGCAGCCGGGTCATTTTGCCAAAGATTGTCTAGAGCGTAGGGAGCCTTATGGTGGAGTTGGGTCTAGACAGAGCAGTGTTGGTGATAATAAGGCAACAGCATCGACGGCTAGTAGTAGAGGTAGAGGCATACGAGGTTCAAGGTCTAGTTTTAGTGAAGGAGAAGCCTTTTGAAGTGGAGCAGTTGGACCAGGGGGAGCCGGTGGATCTAGCGAGACTGCCGCATATTCAGGAGCAGTACTATAGCCATGACCAAAGATGAGACTGGAGAGGATCCACACGTGATTATTGGTACTATTTCTATTTTTACATATACTAGCTTAGTATTGATTGATCCTGGTTCTACATGTTCCTTTGTGAGTGAGTCAGTGGTAGACCATATCTGATAAACGCTCCAACGTGTATATTTTAGTGCATAAATGTTATGGTTTTGAAGCGTAAATTCAGCATTTATTAGGAGAAATATGCTATTGATCTCTTGTTTAATGCTTCGCAGGTTAGGAATCAACTTTCGAAAAATTAAGGAAAAAGTGAGTTCGAGCAATAGACAACGACTAGAGACATAACAAAGTCATCCAGACTCATTTTTTGGGAGTCCATCATCATTCTATCACCATTCTTGAGAGAGAAAGACTAGTTTTCGAAGGAAACGAAGAGCAAGGACCAAGATTGGATCAGAGCGTAGCATAGATTTCGAAGCAGACGTGTCAACTACAGTTAGATCTCCATGGATTTCTCTGTCGTTGACGGGTTCTTTGTTATCTTCTTTGTGTTTTTCTTTCCAGTTGTGAACTAAACCCTTCTAGACACTTAGGTTGAGATGAAATATTGATTGTTGAACCAGATGTTGATTTTAGTTTTAGTGTTGAGTTGTTTGTTGACTGAGATTTAGTTATGAATTATTGTTGCCATTGTTAATTGCTTGACGGCTGCTTGTGATTGACATATTGATTCGTAATGCAAATCTAGAGATAGATCGACGTAAATCCTCCGAATTAAGGTCAAACTTAATAGAGTAATTCACGGAACATTAATGCGGAGTTAGTTAATTTAATTTAGAAAGAGATTTCAGGTTAAGTTAATTAATATTAGACGTTAATTACCTCGAGAGAGGGATTGGTATATTTTAGGAATCGCCACGGTCTAGTCATAAAATTCACACTAATTCTAATTTCAATTGATGGTTAAACAACTTTTGGGATTCAAAATCTAAGTGTTGCCTTAGTAAATTGGTTTTAATCTCATTATTTTCTATTCTTGCTCAGTTAATTCTTAGTTAAATTTGTAGTTAATTAAATTAATCAATTTTCATTATATTTGGTAGACTAGATAATAATAAATAGTGAGTAGATAGTAATCTGTCTCTGTGGGATCGACACTTGGGGCTCTTAAAGCCATTTACTACACTGATAGGTAGACTCGCCTTTTGGTAACGTAGGGTGAACAACCATCACCCGTAGAACATGGTCAACTACAAAGAACATACTAGTCTTCATTCATTTCTTTTCCCATAGAAACAAGTGACTAGGGATATTCAGAATGTTAATCTCACATCTTCCAGGTTCTACTATCAAGGTCATCAACCTCGATACCTCAAGTGCTTAATTAACATTCCTGGATATTTTATCAAACACATACCACAGGTTAATACATGATATGATAAAATAATGCCTCATAATTTTATTACTCAATAATAAAAGTTACAGACAATGCATTGGGCTAGGGCTTACACTAACATATGCGTGGTGGGCATGGAACTATTTTCAGCCTCCACCACATGTACTTGGTTATGTTCATGGTTTGTCCTTTCTTTTGGCTACTTAACATCACCCTTTTATCACCATTTTGTCTCCCTTCTATATGTTTATTTCTAATCATTTATTTTCATCATTTTTATTGTAAAAATATTTAATTTTATTAAACATATTATTTAAAACATTAATGAAGTGATTCAGGATGAGGATGTTACAAATCACCCCTCCTTAAAGAATTTTGTTCTCAAAATTCACTTCTATGTTCCTTTTCTATTCTCTATCTCTTATACTTCTATATGAATGTTTCTATCTATATGTATGCATAAACGTATTAGAATAACATGTACCTGTAAAAAGATGTGGATAGTCTTTTTGCATTCTATCCTCTGTTTCCTATGCTGATTCTTCCAGATTGTGATGTTTCCAAAGAACTTTAACCATCACAATCTGTTTGGTTCTTAGCTATTTTGTTGTATGATCCTCAATCTGCATGGGTTCTTCTTTAGAGGTTAATTTTTCTAAGATCTACACTTTTGATTCAGGTATAACATGGGTAGGATCTGATCTATACCTTTGTATCACACTCACATGAAAAAACATTGTGAATCTATGCTAACTCGGTAGGTAAGGCAAGTCGATAAGCTAATGGACCAATCCGCTCTATAATCTCATATGGTCCAACACATCTGGAACTTAATTTCCCTTTATTACCAAATCACATAATTCCTTTCCAAGGCGAAACTTTTAAAAATACTTTATCCCTGATTTCGTATTCCATCTCTCTTCTATGTTGATCATCGTAGCTCTTTTGTCTATCTTGTGTTGCCTTTAGCTTACGTTTGATCAACCCTACTTTCTCTATAGTTTCTTGTACGATTTTGGGTCCTTTTACTATTTCTTCCCCTTCTCTATCCCAGGATATTAGACTTCTACATTTACGTCCATATAAAGCTTCATACGGTGCCATGCCAATGCTACTATGATATTGATTATTATATGCAAACTCTATTAAAGGAATATAGCTATCCTAAGAACTCAAAAACTCCAAAACACACGATCTCAACATCTCTTCAAGAGTTTGTATCATCCTCTCACTCTGACTGTTGGTGTGAGGATGAAAAGTTGTACTAAAATGTAACCTCGTGCCTAATGCACTCTGTAACGCCTGCCAAAATCTGGAAGTAAATCTTAGATATCTATCCAATACTATTGACATTGGAATGCCATGTAGTCGAACTATCTCTCATATATACAGTTCAGCTAACTGTTCTAAAGAGAAGTAGACTTTGATAGGTAAAAATTGTGCAGACTTAGTCAATCTATCAACTATGACCCAACTGCATCTTTTCTCGATTGTGTTTGAGGTAAACCTGTCACAAAATCCATGGTTATTCTCTCCCACTTCCACACTGGTATAGATAAAGGCTAAAGTTTTCCTACTGGTGCTTGATGTTCAGCTTTCACTTACTGACATACCAAACATCTAGATACAAAATTAGCCACATCTTTCTGCACATGTGGCTGCTAATAATGTTTTTTCAGGGTATTGTAAATTTTAGTCATTCCTGGATGCATAGCATAAGGTGCATGATGTGTTTTATCCAATATCTCCTGTCTGATACCCTCAATCCCTATTACACATACCCTGGTCCCTACCATCAATAACTTGTCAACCAACTAGAATAGAGTCTCTAACCTCTGATCAATCTGCTCAATTATTCTAACACACTCTTCATCATACTTTTGTGTTGCTTGTATCCTTCTTAATAATATTGTTCTAACCATCAACTGTGCAACTAACACTCCTGATTCTGTCAACTCTAACTTCACATTTAAGCTACGTAAAGCTATCAAATCAATCATGCGTGTCAATTGCAAACTAGATGTATCAACACTTGATTTCCTACAGAGTGCATTAACAACCACATTTTCTTTTCTGGGATGGTATTCAATTGTACAATCATAGTCTTTCAACAACTCTAACCATCATCTTTGTCGTATATTTAATTCTTTCTGGGTCATCAAATATTTTAGACTTTTATGATCGGTAAATATCTGAAATGCCCAGCCATACAGATAATGTCTCCAAATCTTTAGAGCAAACACTACCAATGTAAGCTCTAAATCGTGTACTGGATAGTTCAACTCATGTGGTCTAAGTTGTCTCGATGAATATGCTATTACCTTCCTATTTTGCATCAAAATGTATCCAAGTCCTTGATAAGAAACATCACTGTATATAACAAATCCTCCGATGCCCAAAGGAATCGTAAGGACTAGGGCAGTTGTGAACCCTATTTTTAAATTCTAATTTTCCTGATAAACATTATAATTTAAAGATATGATATGAAACCAAATCTAAAAACAAAGGAGAGAGAAAATAAAAGATATATATATGCTATTTTATAAAAACTCGGCCCAAATAATTCTTAACATAAAAGATTTTACAACAGAAACATAATTTGTTTGAAAACATTTCAAACTAAAAACATGCATATATATATATATATATATACAAAAATGTACAACATCTGTACAAATCCAAAATAACAAAAATGAAAACTGGAGCTCGACCTCTGACGTAAACTCAGAAGGTACTGATCAGCTCTCTGGTCGATTGATAGCAACTACCTACGATCTGCACAATCCTTTAAAACAATAACGGGGTGAGTATAAAAAATACTCAGTAAGTATTCTTAGATTTTAACTTAAATGATGTGTAGGGGAAGCATAAATTAGCACGAGGACATACGTATCTATCTTGTCCCTAGGCATCCCTGTATGCCAAACAAACGAAACAATCTACACAGGTATAAAAACATCACACAGCTGAAGTATATTGCATACAACAATGTCAACATCGCAGCAATCACCGCTGAAATTAGGTAAGAAGGAATAGTCTTCCTTTCGCGTACTAACAATACACGTCGCTCACTATCAACCTCAATCACGATTTCCTTCAAATAGCAGTCGACCATACCACAATTTCTGGATAGCAATCCATACCAAGATAATCCCGAACCCTTCCATCCTCAAAACAATCAAATCTACTAAATATGTCGACTCGCCAATATGTAACTCATAGTGCCATAAAATATGTCTAACTAATACTGTACCATCAGCAGGCATCAAAACAGAAACAGTATAACCCAACCTCTCTATAATACCCCCAATACAGTCTATCATACTATCACTCACAAATGAACATGTAGAACTGGAGTCAATCAATACTAAGGTAGTATATGAAAAGATAGATATAGTACCAGTGATCACGTCTGGGTCCTCTACAGCCTCATCTCTGGTCAAAGCATAAAATCAGGCCTATGGTACTGACCATGATTGTGTTACTGCTCCTGTATATCCACCTTCTCTACCTGAAGCACTGCTCCACCTCTAGCAGCTGATCCACCCTTAGAAGTAGATCTGGAACCTCTGCCACCTCTACCTCTACTAGTACCGGTAGAAACTGTAGGTCTGGTCT
>CANYCX010207449.1:0-24124 GCA_948193385.1 Breynia disticha f. nivosa | reverse complement strand
ATAAGTATATTTGTGTTTAAAAACATCTTCAATGTTTAATTCAGGATCAATCTCAAATTTTGAAAATGTTGACATATCATTGTATTTGCTGAACGAATTTTCCAAGAGTCCTTTTCCGTTTTCAATTTTCTGCAATGTGTCTAGATGAGTCATGCGCAAGATCAGCGGTATATTCTTGTAGCTCTGCCATATAACTAATGGGACATTGCTCAGTCATTTCATATTCGTCATAACTTTCTTTTTCATCATTTGATGCGGTGTTGCATTTGTTCGTGCTATCATTCCCATAATTTCCCTTTTCACTGGATTTGTAGTCTATATTAGTCTATTTTCTTTTCTTCACCCTGGATTCATGTGGCTGTCAACTTTGTTTTTGCTTCCAGTGGTTATGCAAAGTGAGAATTTCATGAAATCTTGTTCTTTTCTTTTGATTTTTTTGTCAATAGCCCTGAAAAAATGTGTCCATTTGTATACTATGTTGGAGATGTAATAAATGTATGATTTCGTGCACAACATTTACACCAAAACATTTTTTAACAAGTTTAAAAAATAGTATATAATGTATCTAAATGTGTTCTAATCCTTTTTTACTCTCGGTAAACAAATGACTCTGTGCAGTTATTTTTCGACATAAAGGGTAAATAATTGCAAAATCTCTCGGCTTATTTTAAAAATTATGGACAAAAGAATTGTTGCAAAACTAACCTTTGCTTTGTTGAATCTTGGTGCTTGTCGAAACTTTTTTGTTCACGGGGAAAAAATTTATTGTTTTTTTGCTACGCTTCTGTTGGCGATTGGATGGTAATTTTAGAGATTTTGTCGCTGTGTAAAGTGAAAGAGTTACGTTTTCTTGTAGAATGGTTTCAGGGATTTTAAAAGTGAGAGAGTATTTGATAAGGTCGGTGGATATTCAACTTTTAAATGTCAATAAATGCATTAATATCTGCAATCCTAAAATTACGTTACATATCTGGGTTGTTTTTCTTTTTAAAAATAAAATTGAGCTGTTTTTATTACAAGAATGACATAATTTTTTAAATTAAAAAATCTGCTATTATGATTGAACTTAAATAAAAGTATGTCATTTTAGTTGTGCAAATTTTATGATGAAATATAAGTAGTAATAGTTTAAAAAAAATCCTATATAAGTAATTTTCCCTTATATCTGACCAAACCCAAAAATACGTTTTTTTACATAATAACTAAATTTAAAAAAAAAAAAAGTCAAGTCAAGTCAAATGAGGACAACACAGAGTCACTGAGACACAAAATAACTGCAGAAGTAACACGCTCTGTTGCTATTTTTAATAATGTTGCTATTTTTAATAACTTCGCTTCTTGTCTTAAAACCAAGGGCTTCAAAAACTGAAGCCACCTCTAAAGTTTCAGTCTTTGAGTTAAAGACTGAAAGAAAATGGGTGGAGAAAGAAAGAAGATGTTGTTGGGATTGTTTGTAGCATTGTTTGTGGGAACTGCTGTTTATTTCAAGCTTTGGACTATTGATTATGAAATCTCTTCTGATGATTCTGAATTGATAAGGTTTTGTTTTGTTTCAATTTGGTTTTTTTATAATATTTAATAATGCATTTTGTTTTGTTTGATTGTGAATTGTTGGTTTGGCTGGAAATCTCTGCCTTCTGTGATCGAGATTGAGTCTTTATTTGTTTTCTTCTCTGATTTGGTTATTTGTGAAGATGGGTTTTTCCCATTTCGTTAAATGTGGAGATCTTATTGAATCCTATGTGCTTAGAGGGTTATAATTGGTTGAAAATGCAAGACTTTGTTTTGAAAGTGATAGGAGTGAAAAGATTTATGCTTTCTGTTTTAGTTTTGCTTGATTGGTGAAATCGCTGGTGCTTTGTCTGGTTTGTTATTGTGTTAAATTTGTTTGCGAATGTAATTTTGCAGAAGACAGTTTGATCTTGCTAATAGGGAAGCCATGGATGAATCTGCAGAGTGGAGGATGAAATATGATGAGGAGGCTGAGAGAGCCGCACAATGCGATAAAGAATTGATTGAGGTTTGTATACTGTCAATCAATTTTTCATCATTTAGTTTAAGATGCCAGATAATTTGAGTATTTGATCTTAACTAAGACTCCATACTTCGTCTTTTCATTTTGGTGTTTTTGTTGGTAATTTACCTTTCATGTTTGCTACTGAATCCACAGTTACGATAAATCTGCGTCGCAGTTTCTGTGATTATAGTCGAATGGTGGAGATTTACGACTTAAATTGTCTACAGAGTAAAACAAGTTGTTTGTTTCTCAATTGTCACTTCATGTTTCTTTGTTTACGACATTGTAAAATTTGCTTATTTATTTAGTTGTTAGAACTGGGTTCTTAGTTCATTTACTTCATCAATTTCATGTTTTACATTCTTTCTTGTGCTTGATTCGTTGCCAAATAGGATTGCTGTTATGCTGTATGCTGCTTAGTGAGATAACTAACCGGACTTTGTTCTTTTGGGTGATATCTAATTGAATGTGCAGTACTCTTACTATTTTCAATCTGTTATATTCCAAATCATTTTCTACACATCGAAGCAATCGTTCCTTATTTGTATCACCGTGGGATTGGAAATTAGAACATACGGGAATATCAAATCTAATTTGCCTCACATAAAAATACGAATGACATTGTGTTTGATCCCACTTTGAGTTTGTGACGGTGATAGTTTTTATGATGTTAGATTTATTGGCTTTTGGATGGAGATCCTGACCCTACGGCATGGATGTTGAGTTTTTATTTGCTATTTGTTACTCAAATAATGACACACATTTGGCTACTTGGGTATTTATTGTGCCAAAATACGTATAATATTGTTGTTACATGTAAATTATTTACTATGCATTTTTGCATGATAGATGAAGCAAAAGTTGGAGGATGCATCTAGTGTCAATGAACAATTAGCCATGCTACAGAAAGTAAGTCTCGGTTCCAAATATCTTCAAGCATAGTACGTTTTTTCCCCTTATTGCTTTGCGCACTAATTGATGGTTTGCGATGCACGAACTGTAACTTCTCTTGCTTTTGTGACTGAAACTTTCTCTTACTAGTATGCAAAACACGGCAAGATTTTTTCGATTATGCTTGTAATTGGGACCAACTTTTGAAAAGATATATTTAATTTATGTACTGTCTTCATTTTGGTTTCTACGCAATCTCTATTCTCATTTCGCAAGGTCTTTCGTGAATCCTTTTATTAATAGGAAAACATGGCTCTTGTCGAGCGAATGGAAACGTTGAAGAAGGAGCTGAAGGTTGCAAAGTCAAAATGCCGCTAGTAATACATAAAGTGCATTGAACATAATTCCATTTTCACCTTCAAGCAGTTTACATACCTTAATTGGCTAGTTTTCTGAGGAAAAGATTTTCGAAGAGAAATTTTCACCATGGCGGATTGAAGGTTGAAACGAGTTCAAATAGGGGTGTTTTTTTTTGCACTTTTTCTTTCTGGTTATCCACCTTATAAGTCGATTTCGGCCTTGTAGTTAGGAGGTCAGTCAAGTCACTAGCTTTCTGATACATTTTGTTCTTTTGTTTCCTCAGTTGTAGATTTCACATTAGTGAGAAGGTTCCAAATTGATTACCTTTTCTTGTTCCATGCAATTAATGTACATTTACATCTTGAAATAAAACTATTTTTTAGAGATTCTCTCAATTTTGGAATGAAATTTATCAGATTTTGCTTGTTGAAACTTGAAAGTGTTTCTTATTGCAACAGCTCTTCTTGCATTGTAGCAACTAATCTGGGGTCAGAAAATTTGCAATGACTGGAAAACTGTTAGAAATTTGGATTTGACCCAATTTTTTTTTCATATGTAGAAACATTTCAGATACATATATTGTTAACGGTTGTTACTCCTATATAACTGCTGTTGTTCTAGCGTGGTTTTTAAGCAATCAGAATCAGTTGCAGAGTCAGATTGGAGTTCTTTGAGAAACTGTGTTATGGTCTGCACAAACATCTCATTGTCAGGTTCGCTTGGTGATGCCGCAGCAGTACAATTTCCTTTTGATTTCTACAAAAGTTAACCAAATCAAACTGTGATCAGAATCTGCATATGATCCTTAACGTGGCCATCAGTTTCTGCCTTCTGCTGTTGTTTTTACAGGTACTCTAGTGTTCATTTAAGTTTCTACAGAACTTATTTAATCTTCCGTACATTCTGATCGTCAATGGTGACAGAATGCGGTGACATGAAAACTGGTTAGGCAATCGAATTAAGAGACTTACAGACGATACTCTACGTCGTCGCTTTGGAGGTCTAGTTCTTGCGCTCATCATCGCGATCAGCTCGTCGAACTGAAAGAAAAAAGCAGAAACCAAATAACCTCAGCAGTTCCTTTCGTTGCTGTAAAAGGCACAGATTCAAGCCTGTCGAGGAGTATGCAACAAACAGAAATATAACAAAACAAGAACACCAAGAACAGAATAGAAATAACAGATTCAACAAGTTTCAGTAATCTTGTCTCTTCAGGAGAAGAGCAGCACAGCTCTGCAGCTGCATCTTTCCACTTACAATTATTCATCACACATTCTACAGCTTGAAAAGTAGTATATTAATGACCTGTTTAACAATTTTCTCATACTTCCTAGCACATTGATAGAGTCTCCTCCCGTCATTATCTTCTCTCGACATTACAGAGCCCTGAACTTTATCTCTCCCCGCGGCAGCTTAAGCAGATAAATCTCGTTAAGTATGCAGCTTAAACGAAACTTGATCCATATTTATACACAGATTGGACATGCATGTTCAACATGAAGATAAGCTTGGCTATGTTAAATAACAGATAATTTCCGTTACCAACTTATTATACTGAGACAAATAGTAAAAAGAAGAGTGGAAAACCGTTATAGTTGCTGCTGCATATTGTGTTTTCTTTTCAGTTTTACGCAAAGGAACACAATTCTTGTGATAACGAACTTAGAAGGTCAAAGGTTAATTCCAGTTTACAACTTTGTCGAAATCTAACAGAGTCCCAGAAAAGAATGCGAGTAAGAACAAGATAATGTTAAAGTTGTTGCCTAATAAAGAGTGTCTGTTGCCGACCACTTTGCGAGTATGCAACGATTAACTGAATTAGACTGAACAGTAAGTTTTTGCGGCAGTTTTGATGGCCTTTTGTGCCGCCCCTTGTGGAAAAGATTGAAGCTGTATTTATCTACGTGTTTAGCAGCTTTTACGTCTTCGTGAGACGCAAAGAAAAAACTCGACCCCGTTCTAATAGCTTTTTATATTCGATAAAAGAAAAAATGAGTAAGGAATAGAGACGACAAGAGGGCGACTTACGTTTCGTCTTCTTTGTATCCGTCCTTGATTATCTTCGTAAATTCATTTATATAACCAACTATGCTGGCAACACTTTCTTTCGTCGCAACACTTTGAATTATTTAACCAACAATGTAGCAACACTTTCTTTCGTCGCTTATTCTGATGCATTATCCAATCAAAATTTATCCCACAATATTCCAATTCTACCCTCAGATAATAATATTAACATCTCAATTAATACACTTGGCAATTTTAAAAACTTGTTAAAAGTATACAAGACAACATAATATTTCTCGAGTTATAATATAATTTTGAGATAATTACTTGAATAATATTTTTTAAATATGATATATAAATTTATTATTTATTTTTTAAGTTAACACATTTTTAAGATAAATTTCTATGTTTTATGAAAAAATACCTACTATTATGTAGTAACTACTCTTATTAATTTTCACAATTAAATTATGTTAATTGGACTATACATTCATGTAAAAAAATTCTATAATAAGTACGTCTTCTGTACTTTAAAGATATACTCACTTTTTATATATAGTGCCTTATTATATGTGTATACTTGACTTTTTTTTAATTCTTTTATGATAAAATATATTGATATTTTTTGTTTCAAAAAAAATATTGATATTTTTACTTTCATTTGTGAAATAAATTTTTTACTAGAGAAGTGTTTCTTAATAAAAAAAAAATTAAAATATAATGAGAATAATACATAATTCAATTAACTTTAGTTGTTACAACTATTGTTTTCTAAAAAATGTAAAATTCTTAATGTGTCTATATTTAAAAAACGGATTGAATAATGTTTATGTTGAGTGTGTTTATTTTTTTTTGTCTGAACCACGAGGTATGCTCAGCACTCCAGACTAATTCTCGTTTAAGTCGAGCATGACCACAAGGGCGGCAAAACTCTTCTACCCGAGTTTTAACGCAGCTGCGTACCAAGATTCGAATTCGAAGTCTCTGAACAGCCCAATACCAGTTGATCTACGCGTCCGATGGTTGAGTGTGCTTAATTGGTTAAGATTGAATGTGCATGATTGGATTTGAAGTTGAAATCTCTAAAAGGAAGATTGGACTTTGCCCACTAATTGAATTGTTAGTCATATTTCAAAGAGAGATCATAGCCTTATAACCCATCGTACTATGGAGCAATCCAATGACATTACAATGACATTTTTCTTGTTATGTAAGGTTGTGCATCTTTTATAAAATTGTTTCTATAATATAAAATTTGAAGTTAGTTATTTTATAATTAATTTTTAAGATACTTTCACAATATATATTTTCAAAAATGTCTATTAATATAAATTTTGCGTTTATTTTTATTATTACATTTTTTCTTTTTAAATTGATTTTAGGTTGATTTTGATTTTAGAGTAGTATTAGAACACAACCTAATTCACATATGTGTGGTCCAAGTACTCAAACATGTGACTTTATCAAGTTCCTCGTTTCTAAGATATGCTCAATACAAACTAAGCTGTGTTGCATATACACACTCAAGATCCATAGCATCAACACCAAAAACAAAAAAAAAAAGAAAATGCCAAAAATAATTAGAGAGCAAAAAAATTCCGTGTGGATGATCGGACTTGTCCCACGAACAAGACTCTTTGTTGCCATCCAATACAAATATAGAAATTATATTCAAATATCAACTTGAACGTTGGAATATGCTCAAAGATAAATCGCGATCTCTTATTTTATTTTATTTTAGAGGATTCGTAGTCTTGACGGTGAGAATGTTGTTGCAAAGAGAGAGAGAGCAAATTCAAAGTAGATGACGTAGTTGTCCTACGAACAAAAACCCTTTGGTGGCGTGACTTGGATCTTTCAAAGCCTACTTTTAGATCCTTTTCACGTGTGTTTGATTAATTAATTACGCACCTAAATACAGTGTTGACGTAATTGTGAAGGCAACGTACTCATAATTGCCCGGTGGGGTGCTTTGCTTACATTTAATAAATGCATGCAAGCACTTAATATTGGTTGAACTGACAACTCAATCTTCTTGTGAGATTCGGTTTGTTGTACTTTTAGAATTTAATTTCAGCAGAGTCGTTTTCAAAGTAGGAACTGTACCTCCTGCTCCAATATCGAATTAATTTCGGTGAGGTATATCAAAAAAAATAAATGGATGTAATAAGGGAGTCCACAATAATAAATGGATGTTTTTGGCAGAAACCATGTATGGCTTGCATTGTGGAAAGTGGGTTCTGAAAACTAAGTAAAACTAATTTAAAGCTATGCTTTGGGAAAGCTTTTTGTCTCCCTTCTCTTCTCTCCATCCGTGCTCTTTGACCATTTGTTTTTTCTTGACTAATCTCTTCCTTGTTTACACAACTAATCCCATTTACTCATGAATGAATTCAGATTTTATTATCCAAATTCTTAAAATTATGATCAAATGAGCTTTTGTCGAATTCGAGCTCGAGTAGCTCGCGAGTAGCTGACTCATTTACATCCATAAATATAATGTGTAAATGACAAAAAGTAAAATGCAGCTTACTATATGTGCTAATTATAATATTGAAAGAGTCATGAATTTTGATAAAAATAAAACTAAGTGATGAATCTGTTGGGTTCAAGTACCGGAAGAAGGCAAAAAGAAGAGAAGAATATAACAATAAGAAGGCGTCGAACGAACGACTTTGTAAATTCACAGGATCCGAGTAATGCTCTTTCTTTCTGCATTCCCAAACAATGGCTTCTGTTTAGGGCTTGTGTTGTTTGTCGGTCAAACATGATGGGATGCCTTGCGTTAAGATTGTTGATTCATGTTATACGTATTATAATCGTGCCGTATTACTTTTTATAAAATATCATTTGTGGTATAAATTTTACAAAGTTTGAATTCATATTATTTTTGTTTCTTCATAATTGTGTATTCACGAATTGTGTTTTTGAGAACAACTTTTACCAGAATAGTTACATAATGAAAGGGAATAATCCTTTTCATTTACGTTTGGTGATGCTTATTAAAATCTAATTCCATTTTGGAAATTGAATAGAAAATGTTAGAAGAGAAGTAAAGAGAGAGAAATCAAGTAAAAGTAGAAAATGGAGACAAATCTGGTTGGAAAAGAAGAAGAATTAGTTTTTTTTTTCCGAGTTAGTTCACGAACTAAAAGCGTCTTAAATAGAAGAATTAGTTTTTTTTTTCGAGTTAGTTCACGAACTAAAAGTGTCTTAAACAGACTTGACAAATCAGCCGGTCAAAGACTGTATGCTCTCTCATCGCCGCTACTGAACTAAGATCGAGGGATCGAACCTCGCACATTCAATGTGCTGATTGATCTTTTTTAACGCTAAATATACGAACGAAGGGGAGAAGAAAGGTTAGTTAATGGTTGGTCAAAAGGGGAGAAGGGAAACAACGAGACAGCTCAGTCATCGAAACGCCGCAACTCTCTCATATACTTACGCTACGCTGCCCCCACCACACCACACGTGAATCCATTTTTTAACTTCTCCAACCAATCTTCTCACTCTTTCTTCTCATTCTCACCTGTGCATCACTCCTGCTATTTGCTGCTGTTTTCCACTCCTCTCTCCTTCACAATTTTGTTCTCCAATCCCCATGCATGCACTCATATATGACTAGCAAGGAAAAGTATAGAGAGAGAGAGAGAGAGAGAGAGAGAGAGAGAGAGAGATGGCCTCAAATTCAACCCTACTTCTGGTTTAGGGATTTGTTTGCATTTCTAAACTTTGAGAAACATGTGGCAAGAGGTTAGTAGAAGATTCACAACTTCTTGGGATCGATCCATTAATTGATCTGATTCAACTTGACAAACCAGATGTGAGAGAGAAACATCCAAAGAGATTTATGTTAAAGTCAACTTCGGCCTAATGTTTTTGTTGTTGCATGCTTTGATTAGACCTTTAACCACCTGTTTTATTAACTCATGCACGTAACAACCTTTGTTTTCTTCATTAATGAACCTCTACTGTAACATCACAATCATACTTTAGATTAACCACTTAATTATTTTTCAAAGTTTGTATGAAATTTCTTCTTTCCATTTCAACTCAACTTAAGAAGACTGATATTTGCCATTCATCAAGCAAAAGTACAAAAGCATAATAGAAGAGCCCAGAACAAGAAGGATTGTTGCTCAAAGTAATTATTGCATTACCATTTATACCTAACAGAACTTCCCATGCATTTTCTGAAATCGAAAAACTGAAGCTAATTACAAAGAACATGCCCAAAAAGCTTGTATTTGTAGGACTTTCTGCTAAAAAGGAGCCGTTGAAATACTAAGTGAATGAACACAACAGAGAAAACTGAGAAAGATTCATAATCCTAATACTCATTAGAGAAACAAGAATGCAACTTTAGCTTGTGGGTCCAAAAACTGAATAGAAACAGCTGTTACCGATATTCAAAGAACCGTAAAAGGTCAGCAAAGAAGAAGGATCTTCAAAAACCTGCTGTACAATTTGCACATTATTTTTTTTTCTTCCTCTATCTTCCTACGTTGTCACTGCTCGAATCGGTTAGAATTGTCAATCTCCTGGTTGTTTTAACGAACTCACTGCAAGGAATAATGAGCAACAGATTAACATCGACAAAATTCTCACAGGCTAAATAGTTGCACTGGCGAAATGCAGAAGGAGCTTACCTGAATGGTTCGCCTCCGATGTGTTTGACGGCACCTGTATTGTCTCGGTAAAGCACATTGTTCAGTGTTTCGGAATTTTCGATTGCAAACATTTCTGCCAACTTTCTGTACAACTCATTGTACGATCCGAGCAGTGAAAGGTCCAGCGTGCGACCTACATCTTCAGACTCCATGAACACTTTACAATGACCAGTCTCCAAGGATGTTACGGTATCTTGGCGGCTATCCTTACACCACTGAAACCCATCACAGGGTGCGTGCTCTGATAATCCCCGCTGATGGACAGCTGATCCAGAGCCATCAGAAAAATTTGCCATCTTATCCAAATTCCCTTCAGATGAACTATTCCCTGTAAGAACTGGTGACACTGCATCACCCGAGCAGCTACGAGAAATTTGCTGCTCTGTTAGTATTGGCTGACCAAAAAGTACAAGCTGGGGACTCTTTGCATTACTAGTTTTCTTTGAAGCCTGGGAGGAATGTGCCATAGTAAGCACACAAGAAACAGTTTCACTCATGCTAAGCTTTTGAGTGACTCTGCAAATTGAGGATCTAGCGTGTGCAGCAGCATGATCAAGTAGTGGCGGAAAACCAGCCGGAAGTAGACCTGCCTGCATTTTATTAATGTGGATATCTTGTAACGGTAGACCATAATGAGCTTGCCTGGCTCCCTGCATGCCAGCAGGAATGGTGTCGGGTAGACAACCAAAGGGGTTGCTGGGCCCAAGGAGATTGCCGTGAAAATTCGGCATTGGAAATTGACCATCAAGTGGAAAATCGGGGTGTTGAGGCAATCTCAACTTCTTCCTAGGCGGTGAGAATGGGGACAAATGAATGGGTGGAACAGTTGAAACTAATTCCACTTGCCATGGGTTAACCCGTTTCACATTCGGAAGCAAATCTGGCTCATCCCATGTAACCTGCAAAAGCCATATCCAAAAAATAAGAAAGGTTTCGTATTGCAGATAAGAAAGCTAGCAAAATTGTATGACGTGCTTCATCAAACGACATCGTCAACAAAACCAGACTCAAGTTACTTTCTCGAACAATAAATAAACAGAAAAGCAACTATATATATATATTGAAGAATATTACTATGTTCAGACACTTGTTGCATATATTATTGAATGGAATGATTTAAACTCCAAGCGCGAGACGAATTAGACACACTCAAAACTAAAGCACAAACAGTTGGCTTCGAGAACATCATTTCGAGCTCGAATATATTGGACTCTTTCTTTGAACACAAACATTGCAACAGGCTGCATTTTATATTAAAACAATGCATTATTATTATGGTTTGAATTGTGAACCTATGCATTCATTCATTAGTAACAGAAAAATTTGAACCCTTTATCGCACAAAATGATATGAGAGGAAAATTACTAAGAGGATTAGTATAAGATATTGATACCGACAAACGCTCCCAAACACTTGACGGCATTAAAAACAATTGCAGATAAATTAGACAAAAAGTAAGTTCATTAAAATCACAGAATGAAGTGAGTTTTAATTATTTTTTTACAAAAAAAAAACCAGTACCTGCAGAAGCCTCCAAGGTGAATTCGGCCAACAGAGAGGATCTGCAGCCTGAACAGCAGAGATAGTACCCATGAACCAACTAATACGGGAAGAGTCTTCAGTTTCAAAAGGCTTCTTGAACCTCATACCCGCACACCAGTTGATCTGTAATGCAGCTCTCACTAAAGAGGCCTTCACACAGAACTCCGGGGGGCTCGCTCGTGGGTAAAAAACCACCTCAAAAGGCTGTCCAGTTGCGGCGAGATTAGCCGCTTCAACAACTGATTCGGCCCTTACTTTCCCTTTTCCCATAAAAGCTCCGTTCGAGCTAGAACCATTGCCATTTCCATTCCTCATCAATTTCCCCTCATCGTCCCTCAAAAATGCAGAGAAACCACCATAAGGAACAACACAATTCCCACCTGAAGGATTCCACGCAGGCTCCGTTCCACCGCCAAGTCCTCGCTTTGCCCTTCGAATTCCCACGCAAAGATCCCCATTTTCTGCCCTTAAAAACACAATAGAATCGCCAGCAACGAGCTTTTTGTGATTCACAAAAGTACTCCATCCAGTGGTCAAAAGATGCCTTCTTGGAGTTCCCCTGTAAATATGCCTAAACTTCCAAGTCTCCCCATGGACATCCTTGGCAAGAATGGTCTGAACAGGCGGATCAGCTGAGTAGTCCAACCGTGGAAAAATCGTCTCAGCGCAATACCGCGGAACAGAGAAACCTCCACCATTGTTAGCATCAGATTGAGTCAATGTTTTAGCAAAAGAAGCAGGCTTACTCTCCTGCACTTCACCTCCATTCAAACCACCAACTTCATCAACAAAATCCACCTCGCTACCTCTAATTGGAATCAATCTAAGCTTAGAATATACCTCATCAGTGTCGGGATCAGCCATAAACTTGACAGCTGAGACTCTACAAAGCATATAAGGAGGGACTCTAGGAAAATTCTTGAAATCCACAGGACCAGAACAATACTCAGCGTGGCCTTGAGGAAAGTAATAGACTTTGGAATTCACAGCTGGCATTTGAACCATACTGCCAGCACAGGCATGCCATAGCTGAGAGTCCAAGCATCTATCAACCTCCTTTAACTTCTCCTTAGATTCCATAAATGTAATCATTTATACAACCTGTTAATCAAAACAAACATATGCAAAAAAAACACAATTATCACTTATTCATGGAAACCGAAATTAAAGTTCAGCAATTTCAGATTAAAAAAAGAACACACAATTTACCTTGCATATATGATGGAGGATTCTGTTGTGAAGGAAATTTAATGGCTGCATGCAACAAATTGAAAGAGAAGCTAATAAACACAGCAAAAACAGAACAAAACTTCGAACTTCAAAGCAAAACCACCATTGCAGAACTCTCAATTCACTTTTCCGTAGGAATAAAACCTCACTAATTTCTTTTATAAAATTGAGAACAAAAAAGATTCAATCAAGAATCTTTAAACTAAACCACGACTATTATTAGACAAAGATCCAATCTTTCTCACTAATAGAAGACTTCAGCTCTGTTTGAAGTTTCATCTGCAAGTTCAATAACCAAATCACGATATCTCTTGTTAAAAACAAGAAAGCAGAGATTTTTATTAGTATGGAGGAGAGAGAAGAAAAGGGTAGTAAAGAATCTCCAAGTAAAAGAGTATCAGATTGAAAGGTTCAATTAAAAAATCGATGGCAGACAAAGAAAGAGATAAAAAGACATCAACTTTTTTTTTTCTGATTATGCAATACTCCAAAAATTAAGCACAACAGTAAGAGTTACGCAAGAAGCGAGTAAATGAGACATCGAATCGAGACCGTTAAATATTTTAAATAACTTTAAATTATATTTGTTAAATTATAAATTTAAATTTATTTTTATTGTATTTGACGATTTTAAGTGTTTTGTCTTATCTAATCTCTTAAAAAACAGACTCATCTTAAAATTCGGCTAATTTTCTGTATTTGAAAAAACAAGAAGCAATAGAGAAATTATGTATAAATATCAAGAAATTTTTTTTTATAAATTAATATTTGATAAAATAGTTTTGATCTGTTTTGAATTTTCCTAATTTTTATTAGTTTTAATAAAATATTTATTGCATTTCATTATTTTATTACATTAAAATTTTTATAAATTAATATTCAATAAATTGAGAATTATTAAATAATAAAATTTTGGCCTTTATTTAAATTATTAAAAAATAATTTAATAAGTTAATACGATAAATAAATATATTATTTTATTATTTTTATAAATTAATATTTTTTTCTGCATATAAACGTATTTAGTAAAATGTGAACTTGTAATATTTTTTCTCTCAAAATTTTAAATTAAATTAAATTTTATATTTTTTAAAAAATAATTTAAACGCAATCAGATATTTTTTATGGTAGAGTTTAATATCGTAAATTACCAATTTTTAAATGATATATTTTGTTTAATTAATTTTATAATTTTTTTAGTACATATAAGGTGATAACTTTTATATGGTATTCTTTTATTTTATCAGTTATGCCACATTTATTGAGTTTTTTTAGATAAAAAAATCATTTTATTATATGATTTGAAGAATTATTGTATGATATAATTATGCGATGCTTATTTTGCTTGTGAGATTTCTCTCAAATTAAGGCGTTGAAGGCTAATTAGCATATGATAATTCGTATTCATATTATATAAATCAAAACGACACCATCAATTACGTTTTAATACAATTAGTAACGAATTCAGAAATCTTTGTAAGAGATGACATTTAAATTAAAAAATTTTAATGTACATAAAAAATAGATGTGTTAACGTAATAATTATATCGCACCATCTTAATGAGACACCCTTTAATGTCTCAGACATCCTTTTTAGGTGAATTTTAATACGAGAATTGTCCTTATTGAATATTCTACATGTTTTATTAATCTTTACAGATTATGTCAAATTAAAATTATTTTTATATAACAAATTAAAAATTCATTTTTTCACTGTTTCTAATAATTATTTCCTTTGTTTCTAAATAGGTATTCTTTTACACTTAAAATTTTGTTCTAAAATAAGTGTATTTTTAAAAATTTTGTACATCATATTTTTAAAAATTTTGTACATCTTTCTTAAAATAACCCTGCTTAAATTCTTTTCTCATTCTCTAAGACTAAAGTAATCTCGTTTCTCAAAAACTAAAACAAAAAAGATATTCAATATTAAATGTTTTAAAACATTATAACAACAAATACTTTATAACACTAAATTTTTAAAAAAGACAAAATAATATTTTTTTCACTTATGAAAGTCGTTTTTTAATCTATGTGCTTATTATTAAAAGAACACTTATTTAAAAACAGAAGAAGTGTAATTTCTCATCTTGTTAAATCTCTTATTTAAAAAGAATCATAGTAAAAATTTCGTCTTTTACGTGAAGAATTATTATCAAGATGAGGGAGAAAAAAAAGGGAAAGATAAAATAATATATATTATATCTTGAATCATTGATGGAATTTGGAAGATTGATGAAGTGACATATTTCACAAAGTCGGCATTTCCCTAGAGTTCAAAATCATGTAATGAGAAAAAAGATTACCAAATTTAGACAAAGTAATGGTGTGGTGACTTAGGCAAAACCCCATATTGTTTGAAAGGACATGGAAAATGACATATGAACAAGAAGAATAGCTACAACATATATGGATGGACCTATTCACCATTAAAGTACTGTTGGTCGAGCTTTAAAGAGTGGTTGAAGAAGAAGAAACAACAAATCTCAATATCTTCCTCTTTTTCAACCATAACCCATGTATCAACTCATAGTATACATATATTCATTTCAATTCTATGGCAAAACATGGTGTTTATCACATTTTTTTTGGCATAGTTTTGTTTCTTTTGGTTGTCCTTTGCAAAGCTTTAAACTCCACGTTATAAGTAACGGATTCAAAATTTTTTATAAGGAAGATGATATTTAAGTTAAAATTTTATTATACATATAAAAACAGACGAGTCAGCATTGTAAAAATAGATGACATGACGTAGAAAAAAACTATAGGAGAAAAAACGAAAGTGACAACCACAACCTTTATGCCTTGATTGTTTCATGACTTTGTATTGTATTGGTTAGCATGGTTTAAAGAGAATTATTCTTATGTTGTGTTTTTAAATGAATAATACGAGTTATTGTTGAAAGTTTTAACAAAACCGTAAAAATAACTCATCAAATTAGTGGGTTATCATTATTTTATTCTTTTTACTACACCATCTAATACAATCCATAATATCAGATACTTTAATAAATAATGACAACCTACGAAACAAACACAGTGTTACACTTATTGCATCCATCCCTACACATCATTATTTCTCCTTCCAAATGTTGGCTTTGTTTTGTAGGTTCTTCTATATGGTGATTGAATCAATGGTATATTGTTCTTTATCTTTTGTTTTACTCTACATATTTGGCATAGTTTTAATTTTCAATACAGTAATATTATTTGTAAATATATGTTTATAACATAATATAAATATGCAAATTATTTTTTTAATGTTTATCTCATAAATAATAGTATTTTATAAATAATAACACGATATACTACACGACTAATATGAATTAATAATCTCAATTATATTCCCTTGAACCCCAGTCGTTCACAACCTTAAATTTATGAATCATAGTTGTTTAGGTTTCGTTGAAAAAATTAATTAAAATTTTCAAATGAATCACATATACCCATCGTCTGTGGGTTCAGCGGTTAAGGGGTTCAACTCTCACACTAAGGGTGAGCAGTTCGAATCCTGGAGCCGTAGCGGCTCCCGCTGGTCTGCTGGTTCACCAGGTTACCCGAAAGGATGCTCCCTGTCCTTGGCCAGTAAGTTAGCCCGACCCCTTACTTAAAATTTTGCCAAAAATAGCGCAGCCCATTGCCTAAAATTTTGCAAAAAAAAAAAATGAATCACATATATATGGTCCTAACCAGAAGAGGACTACTCAATATATGGTCCTAAACCATGCCTTCTTAATAATTCCTAGTTCTGCACAGATTATGTAAATTTTTTCATAAATTATGTAAAATTAAAATTATTTTTTATTAAATAAATTGAAATTTTAAATTTAATTATTTTCGTTACATTTAATAGTTAAAACTATTGTTTATTGAGACTATTATTTAATAGTCCAATAATTAAATTTTAATTTTTCTAATTCTGTTCTATATTATCAGAAGTCGACTTGTGATATATTTTTTTTTCAGGATGAGATTATTTCCTGATAAAAAAAATTATGAGCACCATTTACTTACAAGAGAAGAAAACTAGCATATGTTTTAATAAATTCGAATAAAATATGACATGATTGAGGGGAAATTAATTAATGATTCAATCAAAATATTGAAACCAACAATTTTAAAACTGAAAGTTTGGATTTTAGATAAGATGTGAAGGCAATTTAATAATCTAATCCTAATCAGATTTTAATTAATATTAATATGAACATCTAGAAACTGGGAATTGGATGATAAAAATAAAATGGACCATATTTGAGTGATGATAGGATAGATATTGGTGTAGGCCAATAACAGTAAGAATCAAAAAGGATTCTTCATCTAATTATGAATGCATTGAAAGCAAAACAAAAGAAAATAAATAAATAAATAAATAAATAAATAAATAAATGCTGGAAATGAGTAGGTTTAGGAGTTCGAACTGTCGGTTTCGGTTTGAAACTGGTGGTTTACTGTTCAAGGTTTTTTTAAACTGGAACTGGATACGGGTATAGCTGATTCAGGATGATTCGGTTCCGATTCCAGTTCCAGTTCAGTCGGTTCCGGTTCTAGTTCTAGTTCTAGTTCGGCAGTTCGAGTCCGATTTTCCTATAAGAATTAACCGAACCACTAGTTCGAAACCGTGAATCGCCAATTTCGGTTTCAGTTCCGGTTTGTCGGTTCCCGTTCGAGTTTAACACCTCTAGTTTAGGGTGGCAATCTTAGTAGTATTATAATTGTTTCGTTCGTTTTCAATCAAATATCATTATCAATGACATGAATATTATTAAAAATTAAATTTATATCATTTATATCGTGTTACAATCGTGTAGTCACAAATTGTGTGTGAAATTATCATATCTAATGAGAAAGAGGGGAGACATACGTTAAGTTGACAACTACAAGACAACAATACAAAGCAGAATATGAACATGGAAGTTGACACTTGTGTTGTTATTTCACTACCAATTATCGTCTACCTTTCAAGACCACAACTCATCTCCACCCCCCTTTGTCGTCTCATTTCTTGTACAATTTAATTATTTGGAGTTGAGAGAACTTCAATTATTGTTGGCCAATAAATTAATCGTTCAGTCTCTTTTTTAGTTCGTTCATCAATCTAATTTTGATAATACTGTTTAAGTGGTTGGTTTAGAGCATTTTTCTAGACTAACCAACCATGTCGGATTGAAAAGAATTCAACATGAACCCGACCGTTAAATCGCAGATTGAATATATTTAGGGTTGAGTAGGTTGGACATGTTTGAGTCATAAATAGATTTTTCCTTCTATCAACTCGATGGTTTGAAATGCAAAAATGAATTGTGTATGGTGTGAATAATTTGGTAATTAAGATCTAAACATCCTTAAACTAACAAAAAATTTGGATGAACATTTGGAAAAATGGTTATTAAAGGATAAGGTTATAATAATTGAATGAAATGTTATGTTGTAATCTTACTTAACGACAATAAGGGCCCTTATGGATTATGATACATCAACTATTTACTTATGTTTTCATGCATATCACATGACACTTCAGAACATTACATACACAAAATTTAGATATGTCGTAAATAATAATATTTAATAAAAAATAACTGACACAATTACGATCTACCAATCTGAATTGTCAGCCCTATCTCTAGAGAAATAAAAGGTATGTACAAATGAAATTAAAAATAAGCTACAGATGCAAGGAGAGGGGCAGTCGCCCTCTTTCGTGCCTCATTTTATAGTTTTACTTATGTCGCTTCCTCCTTTAGTTTAACCTCTCTTGTGGTTAGTGTAAGCGGAATCGACAGAATTACTATACTGTATTCGTCTATTTTCTTATACGTTTCTCTTAGTCTAAGATTCAAGAAGAAAATTATACGGAATAAGATTTTCAAAAGTTGATTTTTATTTAATATTTTTTCGATATTAGACTAAATATAATATAATTTTTTTAAATTTTGTTCTTTTGAGAGTATAATTTCGCATTGTTGTAAATATTTTTCTTTTTTATATTCATGTAAAAATATCTCATAGAAATGGGCTAGAATCCGGCTCATGAACTTTTACAGGCCCAAGGAAACATGATTAGCGCCCAAGAAACTAAAGCTGACGTTGCAAATGGCAAGAAAGAGAGCAGAGACTGAATCCAAATAGCGAGAAAACGGAGGAGAGATGAAAGATGGCAAGTCTTCATGCCATTGTTATGGCCAAATCATCCTCTTTTTTCTCTGCCTCGCTTTTGACTCGTTACCTTTCTTCTCTACATGACGTGTTGTTAAGACCAATACTTGCATTGTCATCATTCTTTTATTTTTTTCACTTCATCTCATCATTTCATTCAGTCTTTTGAGCTCCTCATCGTACCAGTTGTTTTAGCATGGCTTACATGCGGTTAGGTTCGAAATCTGAGGCCTTTCATCGTGAAGGTCATACATGGTAATGTGTTTTCTTGCTATAGTAACTATCCTTTTTGTGCAGATAAATAATATATTTGGTATCTACTTTAATGCATGCATATGAATTTGAATTGAGATTTTGTGTACATTGATTTGTTTATAAGTTTCTGATTGCTGCCATCATGGTGTTATTGGATTTCTGTGAGTGATTTACTTTTATGATGACACTGAGAAATTTTTTATTCAGATTGTGAGAATGTCATAGCTAGGAATTAGTGTTTTGCTTTCATGTAAAGGTTTAAGATTTAGATGGATTTTTGTTGTTTCAATCTTTTCAGGCTCTGCTCAACAGGACTTCACAGTGATGTTACAATTGAGATTGGACATATGTCTTTCAATCTTCACAAAGTGAGTTTATTTCCATGATTCTTAATCTATGTTTAGTTTGTCTGTTTAATTATACATATTTTGTCAAATGGAAAAGAAATGTTTTTGATTCTTCAATGCTGCAGTTTCCATTGATTTCAAGAAGTGGATTGTTAGAGAAGATTCTTGAGGACGTATCAAGCGAGGAAGGAACGCCACGCATCTTGAAACTTGATGCCATTCCTGGCGGTGCTAAAGCATTTGAGCTTACAACTAAGTTCTGCTATGGTGTCAAAATAGACCTCAATGCCTCAAATGTGGTTAGCCTCATGTGTGTTGCAGAGTACTTGAAAATGACCGAAGACTATGGAGAAGGAAACCTCATTGGACAGACTGAGACATTCCTTAATGAAGTCTTTAGTAACTGGAAAGATTCACTGAAGGCCTTGGAAACCTGTGAAGAGGTTTTGCCTTACGCAGAAGAACTTCACATTGTTGCAAGGTGCATTGATGCTTTGGCAACGAAGGCTTGTGCAGATCCCAAAATGTTGAACTTGCCTGGATCAGGAGAATCTGAAAGTCCGAAACAAGAAAGTGTCATTGTCTGGAACGGAATATCTACTTCCAGCAAACCAAAACCTCTCGGCGAGGATTGGTGGTTTGAAGATGTTTCATCCTTTAATTTGCCATTTTTCAAAAGGCTGATTTTAGCTGTTGAATCAAAAGCCATGAAGCATGAGACAGTTGTTTCATGCCTTGAGTACTATGCTAAGAAGTATCTTCCATTGTTGAATAGGCAATCAAATTTAAACAACGGCACACCTGCCACGACCATTTCGGTCCCCTCGGAGACTGATCAAAGGGCACTACTTGAAGAGATTGTATTGCTTCTGCCTACAAAGAAAGGAGTCGCTTCCCCCAAGTTCCTGCTCAGTTTGCTTCGTGCTTCTATAGTTTTACATGCTAGTTCTTCATGTAGAGAACTTCTGGAAAAAATGGTGGGAGTTCAGTTAGACCAAGTTGGACTTTTGGATCTTCTTATCCCTAATACGGGGTATTATGTAGAGACTCTTTATGATATAGATTGTGTTAAGAGGATTTTAGATCATTTCATGTCTACACACCTTGAATCAGGTTTAACAGTTTCTCCTTGCATTGTTGAGGAAGATCAGTTTGTGAATGGAGTGGATACCCTAACACCAATAACTATGGTGGCTAGTTTGGTGGATGGATTTCTTGCCGAGGTGGCTCCTGATGTTAACCTGAAACTCCCCAAATTTGAGCAACTTGCTGCTACAATTCCTGATTATGCCAGACCACTTGATGATGGTGTTTACCATGCCATAGATGTATACTTGAAGGTAATCACAATTTCACTAATGTGGACTTGGAAATTTGTTTGTTTGATGATTTCTTGTAAAGAATATTGCTATTTCTGATACTGGAATAGGTAAGTGATCGCGTTTTATTTGTCGCTATTGCAGGCACATCCTTGGCTAACAGATTTAGAAAGGGAGCAACTCTGCAGACTCATGAACTGCCAGAAACTATCATTGGAGGCCAGCACGCACGCTGCGCAGAATGAGAGATTACCACTTCGAGTAATAGTTCAAGTCCTCTTCTTTGAACAGCTTCGCCTTCGAACGTCAATTTCTGGCTGGTTCTTTGTATCCGAGAACCTCGACAACTCGCAAAATCAGTGCGGCAACGTTGGACTTCCTAAGAACGATTGTTCGCAACCTACACAAGACCAAGCTGCAGGAATTGACAACATGAAGGAGCGTGTTTCTGAGCTGGAAAAGGAATGCATAGGCATGAAAAAGGAGCTTCAGAAACTGGTGAAGACGAAGCGAACATGGAAGATATTCTCCAAAAAGTTCGCTTTCAGGCAAAGATTACAGCCTTGTCATTCCAAAGAATCATGCGACTTGAAGGAACCAGTATCATCCGTGAACAGACAAGTACAACAGAATCAAGAAAACGGTGACACGGCTCGACAAACCTTAAAAGTGAATTGATTCTACAAAAATGTCAATCTACATTCTGCCATGTTATTTGAGCTTGAAAATTTTACAGAATTTCTGATTCTTTAACATATGGACTAGAGAGCGATCAAAGTTTTCGTATCTTGGATAAACAAGATGGTAATTAATTCCTTTTCGATGGATCTTTATTGCAACTACTTATTCAAAGAATAACAACTTTGGAAGAACAAATGAAAATACGGAAAAAAATGCTGCAGAATGAATAAACTTCTCAGAAGAATCGTTCTATGTTCTCTTGAAATTTAGCAGGGTGGAGGTCTTTAGGCGGCGGTAGAATAAATTCCTCAGGAGTCTGTCCATTCTCAACAACAAAGGCCATCTTTAGCCCCCACATAGTGTGAAGTTCCAAGTGACAATGCATAAACCAGACACCTACATAAAAACATGATTGCCATGAGCGAGTAATTCTATCTCTGCTAAGTTTAATCGTTTTAATGTTTGTATCACGTTTGATAATAAACTTAGCAGGATCTTTGGCAGGATCAAAGTTGTCAATTCCACTTCCAACAACAAAGAAATTGTAACCATGAAGATGGAAAGGGTGCGACTCAACTGTTAGCAGATTGGTGTCCTGAAGTACCAATTCAACTGTGGAATTGAAAGCTATTTTACTTGGCCTTGTTCCTGAAGTAGTTCCAAGATTAGCAGTCAGTGGAGCACCAATGAAGTTGAATGGAACAGGAGGACGGTCTGGAAAATCGGTTCTGTAGACTCCAGAGAGGTTGAAGTAATGAGCCTGGAGTAGTCCAATCTTCGGCATAACAAATGTTATGTTGTTCAATGAAGCTGTCATGTGTGTTCAATTTTGACAAGTAGGACATGGATTTGCTCCTAAACCAACAGTGTAAAAAAGATGTCTGTCAACCTGAAGAGGGACTTTAGCAGGAAACTGTGGAGTGTTTAAGCTCCTGAGTTTGTTGGTGTAATCTAAGGCAAAAGAAGTGTCATTTGGTTCAGGCAATGTAGGCAATGCCGGTAGGACTGTGTTCGTTAGTATCGTTACTCCTTTGTATTGCAGAATTGCAGTGACAGTTCTATTATCAACAGGAACTGGTGCATCCATGAAAGGCCTTGCTGACATGAAATACCGGCTCGGATTCTGATCAGCTTTGACTAGGACATTTGTGGTCTGTCCTGGTGCAATTAAGATAACTTGTGTTGTAAAAGGCTTGGTATAGACTGCATCAATTTCCACTACTGTCACGTTATGGCCATCAATTCCAAAGAAGAGCTCATCATTGAGTGCGGCATTGATAATCCTCATTAAGTAGGTTTTTCCTGACTCAACTTCCATTGCAAATGTATCTAAAACAGAACAAAGGGCAAACATTTCTAAGCTTCCTGTAAGTTTCAGGTTTAATGCATGAAAACTTGAATCCACAAAGATATTAAGATCCTTAAGTTTCTCTGAACAAGGAAAGAGTGGTCCTGGTTTTCCATTAATGGTATGTGCATCTGAAGTTGGTGGTGGCAATCCTAACTTATTTGCTTGGTTCACAAGTATCTCAACATCCGAATTCCACCACTCTCCTGCAAGAAACACATCATTAGTGAATTACTGCTAAAGTTTTGCTCAACTTTTTTCGAATTTTGTGGAACTTTGCAGTGATACCAGTGAATGGAAATGTTGTATTGTGCATGGTTTGTGACATTGATGAGAAGCCTGTCTCCTTCTCTTGCATAAATAGTTGGTCCTGGAAACATCCCATTTACAGTCACAATTGGTTTGGCATGGCACAACCTGCTCACATTCTTCACTTGAATCTGCAATCCACCAAAAAAATAATACTTGGCACGTTTAATGACATTCATGCATCAATCCAGAAAATTAAAAATACAAACACCAATGTTTTAAAGATACACACATCAAACTGATACTTCTTGACAGCAGCTTCAGCTGAGAAAGAAACCATTCCAACCAAGAAAAACAAAACAGAAACACACACTTGATACCAACAATTCAGCACTGCCATTTTCTGACACAATATTATTGGACTTGTTAGTGTATGTTTCAAGATACCAATGTGGAGGAACACAAATTTAGATATTTATGCAATATAAAATCTCAAATTAACTATTTTTAAAATTAATTTTTTTACGAGTCTCAAGAGTGTTTTGATGGGATAATTATAAGAACAATAACATCTTTTTAATTATACTTTTTAGCCTCTTACAATCTCTCACTTTTTTTACTAATTTATACTTTTAATATTATTTTTTTAAAATTACAGTTCCCACAAAAATTTAAAGGTTAATAATACTCCGTACAAAATTGTTTATTTGAGCATGTTTTATCTTTATACAATAGTTGACAATAAATTTATATTTAATTTACTCATAACATTAAAACACTTTTATAGAAATAAAATTATTATAAATTTGATGTATTTTTTTAAAAAATATTAATGCAATTGCACTTGTAGAAATAATAATAAAAAATAGTAAGTAAACAAAATATTTGTGACCCCGAATTTAAATATTATCTGCGTAATACTTCCCTCCTACAGACAATACTTAAACCTGGAAATCAAAGTTTAAAGGAAAATAAAACAAAATAAAATTTCAACCCCATTTCAATTCATTTCTCAAACTTCCATACATACAACATAATATTATTTACAAATC
>CANYCX010207228.1:0-27008 GCA_948193385.1 Breynia disticha f. nivosa | reverse complement strand
GTGACTTTGGTTGCCATCTCGTAAAAGTCGCAGAAGTCCATCCCTTAAAACTTCTTACGGTGTTCAAAATCCAAACCTCGTTGTGCCCGTTGTGCCATTCTCACGAATTCAATTTATGGAATGAGAAGCCTACACTTGTTTCTCATCGTTTTAAACCTGGAAATAAAATCGTGTGCCCTTTCTCCAGGGGCTTGCGTCAATCTTAACATATCAGCAATACTTACCTCAGGCTCGCTTCTATAGAACTGAGCATGAAATAATTTTTGCATGTCTTGCCAATTAAAAATAGAATCTCTGGGCAGAGATACATACCATGCAAAGGCTATCCCAGTCAATGAATTTGGGAACAATCTCAGAAGAATGTTATGATAATTAGGGTGCCCTGAAAATCCACTGCACTGCATTGTAAACCTTGCAACGTGCTCCACCGTGGACTGGTCTCTTTCCCATGAAAACAAAGCAAAATATGGGATTTTTATTCCTTTGGGAAAAGGTTCCCTATCAATATGATCAGGATACAGCTTTCTAAACTCCGGTCTTGCCAGCGGACGAAAACCTGGTCCTAGTAAGTCCTGCACCATCTCCCTGACTGCATTGGCATCTACCTGTCCAGGATGATTGTCGTACAAAGCCTGTGTCAGTAAAGGTGAACCTTGCCCCAAATGAACTCCACTGACACGAGGGTTAAGAGCACTGCCCCCAAGTCCGGAATTCTTCCCAGCAGCCCCCTATGTGCCTTCCCCTTCATATAACATTGGTTGTGTCAGAGGTCCGGTGTATGCATGGGTGCGTTCCACTGGTTTTGCCACTGGTGGGGTTGCCATTCTGGGAATATCCTCCCTCCTGTACGGAGGCTGATAGACTGCAGCCACTTGCTTTCCCTTGTTGTCGGCCTCAACAGCATCTGCCTTTCTTTGTTCGCCATCGGTGCCATTGACCTCTGATGGTTCCAACATAACGGAAACACAATTTGGCAACGGTGACTCTAGCCCTTTCTGGGCCTGAAGGGCTTCGCCACTGGGCGTTTTCTGAGGTTGGCCGACAGATCCCTTTTGGCTTTGGCCTAAACCTTTCATCATCCAGGAAATTGACTCTGTAAAAGACTCAGTTATGACCTGGGTCATAGCATTCATTTGTTGCTGCATCATTGCTGCCATTTCCTTGACCAATGCACTGCCAGGTTCCACGGGCTGCTCTGGCAATGGAGCGTTTCCTGCGGAGCTGTCCGCCTCCTCCGCATTTCTGACTTCTTGCTCGCGATTCCTTGTTACTACCATTGTCGACACGTCCCACGGGGCGTGCCAAATTGTTTGTCTCTTTTTTCGTGGAGAGAAAGGCGACAAACGTCGTCCCTCCTAACTGCGATCGCACGGAAACGGAGTTAGGAATAAAAATAATAAATGCGAGTGTCCCAAGAATTTTAACGTTATTCCAAACGTAAAATGAATTAAAACTAAACTTAATTAAAACGCGCAATCTGACAATCTAAAAATCAAAACGATTGTTAATGAGAAAAATAGGACGATCTCTTCTCATAAGTCCTCGACTCAAATGAACTCAAAATCGTCAATCGACATAATAAAATAACAAGAAATGTGTTTAGAACGAGAAAAATAAGCTGATAATAGAGCTCAAAAAATACTAAAAATAAGAGTGTATGAAGACACTAGGAAGAAGAACAAATGCTCTGAAAATGACGTTGATGTCTGACTTGAGTCTGTCTGTAAGTGATCCCCTTGATGAAGAGTCTTTTCTTCCTTTTGTAGCTTGTCTCCTTTGGTCAATGTTGCTGCACAAATTAATTATTCCTTAATTGGGGCTTTATTGGTCGATTTCCTTCCTTCTTTGTCAAGTGAAAATTTCCACAGCCAAAAATCCTCTCCAATGGCAGATATGCTTTCTTTTGGCAAGTATTAACTAACATATATTTCTTTCCTTTGGCAAACATTCAATCATCAATCAAAGATTCTCCAATCAGCTCCATAGAATAACAGTAGATATAGTTAGGTGGATTCCTTGGCAACACTACCAAAATGCTCTTGGGCTTTGGGTTTCGGGCCCAAATTCACTGGGCCATTTTTTGGGCTTAAACACAACCATTACAACAACATGCTTGTATTGATGCTAAAATGAAAGCTATTATTATTAATTGCTTTAGCCCCATCGCAACTACACCACTGTGGCGACTACGAGTATACGCTTTTATAGCCAGCAGGAGTTCTTTTTGTGTTCATTAATTACATTGGTTGTGCCTCATGGTCAGCTAGTCTTCCATTGTCGTCTTTCATTTTTTGGTCAGCTCTGCCTTTTTCCCATCTTTCTCACTTTACTCGTACAGATCCCCATTGTAGAAATGTAAAAAAAAGTTAATATTGATTGTGAAATTGTAAAACTTACTACTTAGTGCCATCTCGAATACTCTCCTTATTATAAATTTATTAATAGAGAGTTCAATATAAAAATATTTTTTTCAATAATATCTTTATTTAATTTTTTATTGTTAAATATAAAATAAAGAGTTTATTTATTATCTAATAATAGAGTAAGAACATCTCTACTATACTCTTTACAATTTATTTATAAATAGAGTAAATAAAATAATTTTAAATTTTAAAGATTAAAAATTTTATTATACTTTAATGGTACTCTTTAAATCATTTAACAAAAACATAATAAATGAATATAATTAGATGATTCAAATATAGTTAAAGATATTATCAAAAAATATAAAAAATGAGTATTGTAATCTATTTCTAGCTAGTTAATTCTATTCTGTTCTTTATTTTTTAAAATAAAGAGTGAGATAATGAGGGTATAGAATAAATTTTTTAAATTTATTTTTTAAAATAGATAAAAATAATCTTTTAAAGAGTTTGAAGGATCTCAACACAATATAGCACAAAGCAGTAAATAATCTAAAAGACTTATCTGATTATCGCAGCAGAAGAGTTGAGATCCTCGAGAAATCATAACTCATGGTTTCCTTCTCCTACAGGCAGATTGCCGAGTCAAAGACATGTTATTTTACAGTCCTTTCTACTGAATGACCGCCAGATGAACCCGAGAGCTTTAAGAAAAGAAGCTGTTCTTTTCTACAGAACGTGACACTGATTCACTGTATTACTTAGGGTTTCCTATCATGATATATTTATATAATGAGAAAATTACCTCATAAGTCCTTTAACTGAAAAACATATTGTCAGTTAGTCCTGCTTGACTCCTTCAGTCATGGGCGGACCTATGACTACTAACATCTCTCACTCGCACATGACTAAAACTTATTATGTCAAGTGTGAGGTTTTCTTAGTTCATCCAAGTTGTATCATTCTTTTGTGCAGTGGGTCGCGCGACCAACTAGTTAAGAACAAGTATATATGTCTTGACTGGGCTACTCATACATCGTTCTTTAAGAATTACAGTTCTATCCCCCTGAATTACTTTCCGAGTTTCACGTCTTTCGTACTTAAGATCTCATGAATACTCAATCACTTCAAGAATTACGGTTCTATCCCCATGAATTGCAATGTACTTTGATTTTGTTGATGAACTATTGCTGAAAGTATTCTACCTCATACCAAAACTATTACTCTGCCTTGATACTAACAACTATCCAACATGTTCTAAATTTACATGTGTCGATCAAAGGTGTACATTGCAAAAATATCAAGACAATTGAATAATATCAAGCTTCTTCATAGCTATGTAGAGTTCATAGGGTGATGTGTAGAAATCCACTTGATCGCTCACATTAGAAAAATAAGATTTTTTAAATCTCTCATCACAGGTCGCGTATAACACACATTCACATAGAATATGTCATGGTATTGAATTCCTTCTCATAAGGAACGCATGCCATATATTCGGAGATATATATCACCATGCTTAGGCATAAGGCTTCAATAATGCACCTAGCATTTTTCCTTAGTCCAATTTAAGTCTCTGTAATATTAGGACTACTTTCGGGTCTAGCGGGTTGTCGTTGCAGTTATCATGGGCTCACCCATGGCGTAAATTGATTATTTACAACTTTCATTCTTGCACCTCAGTAGGAATGAGCTCTTTCTAGCCTCATTTTAGCATTTTCTCAAACATAAGTGAAAATCTAAGGTATCAACCCATGTGAGTAGGTTTTCCCGCTTTGCATGCTAAACTATATACAATAGTTGTAACCCCAAAAAATGTTAAAATTAATATATATAGAAAATAAGATTAAACGAAATTAAATCAGAAGGAAACTGGCTGAAATGAAGATAACAACAGATGAACACGGGCAGGGCAGGGCACGGTCGTGCCATGGGGCGTGCTCATCCCTACTGGAAAATGTTCAGCATGAACTGGAGCACGAGATGTGCTGAGCTCGTGCCAAAAACGCTGAGCATGACCATCGGCACGGGCAGTGCCAAGGGGCATGCCCGTTGTTAAAACAAAATGCTGAATGCATGAAACTTTTCTTCTTACGAGAAAAACCCACCTAAAACACTTAGAAAAACTAGTTGCTGATTGAGAGTGATTGTGAGTAAGAGGAACGGAGTTTGCTTCCAATTTGTGAGCCAAAAGCAATAAGGCAAGGTCTTGATCTTTTGGGTTTTGATGAAATTGGAGTTAGGGTTGAATGAAATTTCAAGAATTTTGGGAAAAATGTTGAATGGTAATGGTGATGGTTAGTAGTAATAGAGGCAATAGAAACCATGTGGATGATTTATGAGTAAATTGGGTTTTTGAATTAGAATGAAAGTATTTGAGAATTTGAGGGTGAGGTTAAAGAATGGAAACCCAGATCAAAGTTAAGCCACGAGCTCGACTTCATGGATTTCGAGGTAAGTGCCGACAACACTTATCATAATATGTCTTGCATCTGTATGGTTAATCATACATAATTATTATTACATTTATTAAGATGGTAGTAAGCATGTGTCTTTTAAGTAGACTTGCTCGAATTGATTGCAAGCTTATATAGATTGCTTGAAATAATCTGATTGATGCTTGATAATACGAGTATGCTTTATCAGGATATATGCGTGAATTGATGTGTATAAAATGGATTGATGTTGAGCATGAGAAATGTATCCTAAGAATGTGAGTTATTTGATTTGAGTACGTGAATCGATGATGATATGAATGTGCACATAGGAAGTATGAGCTTATGTGAAATGTTTGCTAATATTGGCATGATTATGTATTGAATTGAATGATGACCATAATGGATTTCATATGATTCATGTGTTACATAAGTATATTGTTTAACGTGGCCGTGAAGATTTTGAGAGAGAACTCGATGCCGGACTGGGTTCGAGGATATTCCATTGTCGCCTTTCGTTTATGGTGAGCTCTACCTTTTTCCCATCTTTCTCACTTTACTCGTACAGATCCCCATTGTAGAAATGTCAAAAAAAGTTAATATTGATTGTAAAATTGTAAAACTTATTTCTTAGTACCATCTCCAATACTCTCTTTATTATACATTTATTCTCAATAATAGAGAGTTCAATATAAAAATATTTTTTTCAATAATATTTTTATTTATTTTTTATTTTTGATTATGCAATAAAGAGTTTATTTCATTATCTAATAATGAGAGTAAGAACATCTCTATAATACTCTTTACAATTTATTTATAAACAGAGTAAATAAAATAATTTTAAATTTTAAAGATTAAAAATTAAAAATTTTATTATACTTTAATGGTAATCTTTAAATCATTTAGCAAAAACTTAATAAATGAATATAATTAGTTGATACAAATATAATTAAAGATGTTATAAAAAAATATAAAAAATGAGTATTGCAATCTATTTCTAGCTAGTTAATTCTATTCTCTTCTTTATTTTTTAAAACAAAGAGTGAGATAATGAGTGTATTAGAATAAAATTTTTAAATTTATTTTTTTTAAATAGATAAAAATAATCTTTTGGAGAGTTCATTAAAATCCTCTAAAAAAATTTTCTCTATCTTACTTTTCTCTAATATTTATATTCGTCTAAACTTTCTTTCTTTTTTTTTCTCCTCAGGATGAAAATTTCCTAATAAAAAACAATAGTAGTTATAAAGAGTATTAAATTACAGACGTCATTAATAAATTAAAAAAATTAATTTAAATTAATCTATGAAAAATTCAGAGATTATTATAATTATTTGAAAAATAAAAAAATAAAAAAATATATGCATATATCAAAGACTGCAAAATATTATATATTTTTATATTTACACCATTATTATTATATATAGCAGATTGCAAATATTTTCCCCTTACGAAATGTTAATTTTTTTTTTCCTATATGAAGGTATCAACATTTAGTGACAAATGAACCCCATTTATACGCAAATTTCATTACTGATTTGCAGTAGTACGTGCGCAATTCCGTCATATTAAGCTAAAATTTCTACACGTCATATGAGATTTTTGATATACTTTTTAGTCAGATTAAACTGAAGAACAAATAAATTATAAACAAATTAAAATCGAACACTCAAATAGCGTGTAATTTGGGTTACATTTACTCCAACGCCTCTCTTCAACAATGAATGTCTCTCTCCAACAATGAATGCTTTTCTGCCAAAAATTCCAACGTCTTCAATGCATGTCTCATCATTTTCTTTGTCTTGTTTTCTTTTTTGGCTAAATTCATAAATGATAAACTTAAACTTAGGCTCCGTTAGTTTGGAGGAATTCATTTTATGAGAAAATGTTTTCATGATTTTCCAACGTTTGTTACCAACGGAAAATAAGTTAACAAGATTATAATTTAAAAATCAATGAAAAATAATAATTGTTTTTAATATATTTTTAAAGAAAATATGTTTCTTATATAAAATATAAAATTATATTTTTTTATATTTTCAAATATTTAAATATGAAATACTAAAAAATATGATTCTGGAAAATAATATTCTAAAGCATGGAAAGTATTTTCCGCATAAAATCATTTTCCGCCAAACAAACGGAGGGTTAGACTCATTATCCTTCTAGTCTTCTTATCTAATTTTATATCTTTTCAGCCTCTTTAACTTTTAAAATCATTGCATTTAAATATAATAGTTAACATCGTTAGTTTTTTCTATTAGTTTGGTGGAAAGACATTTTTTTTATTCTCTAAACTGCTAAACTTCTAAATACATAATATTTAATAAAATTATGACATCCTGATAAATTAATAATATTGTTTAAAACATAAAGAATTGTAAATTTAAGTTGCTTTATATTAAATTAAATAGTTAAATTTTTTTAGACATATTGCAAATATAACACATCTAGCGGTGAATATCTTTCGATTCGAGTCAATTTTTTAATTGAATTTTTAACTATCCAAATTGATCTGTTTGATTAACCGTCGGTTCTGTGTGAAAAAAATATGGAGTAATATTTTTGATGAAAATTTTCTAATGAATTTCGTCGAAAATTTCAAACAATTCTGCCACAAGCGAGCGTGACCCTAATGGAAGATAACACTAGTCAAGAAGGACATTAGTGGATCTAGTACCACATCTTTATTGAAAACTTTAAGATATTGAGTTATGTGTCTATATCACTTATAAATCCTTCTTACACTCCACAACTATCCAATGTTAGATTCTCATTTGTCATTAACGACTCTACTCCTCTCGAGAAACAAACTCTTCCCCTGACACAAGACAGTAACCGGTGGGAACACCAACTCTTTGTGGGCTAAAGTAACCTCTTGTTGTTGGGGTTCCGAGGCATTGGTGGAGACACCGGCCCCATCGACGCCGGCTTATGTCCATCATTGATCATAACACCATGCTTGTATTAAACCAAAATAAAAATTTTTATAACTAAATGCTTTAGTCCCATCCCAACCAAAGTGAATATCTATGACTGATATCTTACTGAGGGCAAAAACATAACTTAATTCTTTTTATAACATCCATTCTTCACTATATCTTGCGCAATAATGTTGCAAGCAAAAAGCAACACTAACATTTACACCAAACAATCACTACATCTCGCTGATTCTGGCCATCGCTATCAGTCCACATATCGTGGAAAATAATAGGAGGGTATATTTGTAATTTCATGAGTTCCATCTACTTCAAAGAAATTGCGTTGTTAGGGACCTAATCGTGAGTAGATTTCTGAATGAGTTTTCCGATATTGTGCCAATGGACACAAACTAAAAAATCAAAATCGTTAGATTGAACCGGAACCAAACTGCAAAAATTAAAATTGAAACCGTACAAACCGGAACCATAAAAACGGTTATGCACCGTGACATTTTCATTACGATTAAGGTTTGAAATTTTTCAAATCATTGAACTGTTAGTTCAACCGGAAGTTCAACCGCCAGTTCAACAATTCTAATGGCCAACAACTACTTTTATTACAGTTGGCCATTATTTTCAATTCTTAAACAGTAAATTGAACAGTTTAATTTTATTATTAAATATTTCATGTATTTTTTAAATAATAATAGATTAGTTGATGTAATTTTATGTATTTTCTCTTAGAATATTTTAAGCAATTATTAGTTATTTGTAAATTCTACTTTCTTTTAGTTAATGAAATTATATTCTTTTATTAAATTTGAAAACATTTCAACTTGTGCTTAATTACTTGTTAAACAATTATTGTGTTTGATTTAGCTAAATCAAAACTTAAAATATTTATTTAAAAAAAAATTGAACCACTAAAACCGTAAAATTGTACGACCAAACCATCTAAATTGTTTGACTAAAACAGTCTAAACCACGCTTGAACCAAAACTGTGTCTAAACCGTCATGAACCGTTATTAAAAGGTTAAGGTTAAGGTTTAAATATTTCTTGAACCATAACCGGCAATTTATAAACTGTAACTGACGGTTAAGGAACCTCGGCCATGTCTAAATGAAACCATCAAATTTATTATTCCATTCAAAAAATTAACATTGTTTTTCCCTAAGATATCTACAGATCTGTTAGAATCTAAACCTGACAAGAATACCTAATAGAGAAAGAAAAATAAAGAACATACAAGAATTTTTAACGTTGTTCAGTCTCTCAACAATAGACCTACTCCATGATCTCCACTAAACAAATGTTACAATTTTTGGACGGAAAAAATTTTAGAAACCCTCTCACAACGATTAAATTTTTGAACGGACAAAACTACAAAATATTCTCACTCTCACAAAATACCAAAGCTTAATTGCATCTCTTTAGTTAACTAGCGTAGGATTTTGCAATAATCAACTACTAAGGCCTAAATTATATTTATAAGGGGAAGAACCCTTTATAATTATCTCAACAAGATCATACCACATGATGTTCAAAAACTTGTCGACTAAAGTCTTAGTAAAAAAAACATAACGCACTATAATTAAAATGAAGGTAAACCTACTTAATTATGTTATTGACAATCAAGTGGCTAGCCGTATAATTTGGGTTACACATGCTTCTTTACTCCTCTCTATCACTGCATTTTCAGACTCAAATTTCCAAGTCTTCAATCATGTCTCGTCACTCTTTGTCCAGCCGTGTAATTTGGGCTGCTATACTTTCCACAAGTCCTTCTATCCTATATGTGACGAAATTCGTCAAAAAATTGAGTTTTCGGTGACCCACGAATTCCGATAAAATTTGACAGAAGATTTTTCATCAAATTTCGTCAAAATTGTTGAACTAAAAATAATTATTAACCGGCATGTATATTTCCTATGAAATTTGTGAGTAATAAATGTATATATTTGTGAAGAATTTCATATAAATTTTAATATATTAATTTCAAAATTTATTTTGTTAAAACTGGTTAGTGGTAAAATTTATAATATAAATGTAACTTAAAAAAATATATGAAAATGTTAATTTAAGTGGTAAAAGTTAAAAAAATATATTATTAAAATTTGATTGTTGTAAAATTTTTATATAAATGCAATTTGAAAAATATACGAAAAAGTAATTTAATGATAAAAGTTTTAAAAAATATATATTGTTAAAGTATGATAAATTTGTATTAGAATTGTTATAAAATAATGAGAAATATTTATAATAAAATAAAAAACATTAGTCTTAGCAAAATGATAAAAATTATAAAATTAATAGAGTAAAGCAAAACCTATAAAATAAAATAAAAAATATTATGTGATCCCTGAGTAATACTCTAAATAGAGTAATTGAAACTACTACTAAGTGTATATAATTCTTTTAATATATATCGTCTATATGATATAAGATAATTTATTTTTCTTCAATTTGTATAATAATTAGGTTAAAATATTATGTGATCCCTGAGTAATACTCCTAAAAATTTTTCAATCCTTGAGTTTTCAATATTCACTTTACTGGTCCCGACATATTAAAAAATGAATACCGTTAAACCTTCTGTCAAATTAAACTAATAGATTAATAAGTAAATAATTTACTGGTTTTCTATGTAATCCTTTTGCTTAATTTAAGAGAAGGATTAACAGCAGTCGTTTTTCAATATGTCGGGACCGGTAAAGTCAATATTGAAAACTCGATGACCGAGAAATTATTACGGGTATTACTCAGGGATCACATAGGTTTTACCCAAGAAATTAAATTGGCTCGAGCAGTAGGCACAAACTTTACATTACTAAGCGTTTTGACAACAACATTGTGGAGCTTAAGACTAACTCTTCCCTTGCCTTAAATTTTCAACTTATCATTGCTACCACTATAGATATGACCAAAATCTTTACCTTCCTACAAAGTGTCAAAACAAACTCTATCTCTACAAATATGAATGTGAATAATAGAATCCAAAATGTAACTATTATAATTTTCAACAAAATCATTTGCATCAACTACAAACACATCACAATTATATTCATTAACCACTCTCACTCTCACAAAAAAACCAAAGCCCAAATTACATCTTTCTAGTTAACATGACCAAGAGTTTTGTAATACTCAACTACTAAAGTTTAAACTATATTTGTAAAGAAGAGTCCCTTTTACAAATGTATTCTTAACTGGTGTAGGATACTTTATCCCACTATTACTCAATTTGGGATTTGAGGAGTTATCCAACATGATTTTATGCAAAGAATTGCAACTATTCTTGACACAAAAATGGTGTAAGTCATTATGAATCCCACATGGAAAATTCCTATGTCATTAAAGCCACCTGTTTTTTGTCATTGCTTATTATAGGTCCTGTTAAAGATGACTTTGGTGTACAAATCCTTGATAATGGCTTTTGTTGATATGTTGTATGACATTTGTATCCTTTGCATAATAATAATACAGATGGCATATGATGAGGGACAAAGATGTCTTTACACTGCAACACTATATATACTCATATAGTGAAGGCATGTAGACATAACTCTGATGCCCAATTTCACGCATCTTTCTCTCCCAACCCTAATCTCCTACTCCCTAATTCTAGATGGTATTAGAGCCATCACCAACTTTAATCTACTGACCTACTATATACCTTGTGCAATACCTAATCCCTATACACCAATGGATTCTTATCACGATGTTGTGGAAGGAAGTCATACTGGGAGAACACGATGATAGAGTCGAGTGGATGACAATCCATATCATTTGAAAACCTCTGATCATCCACGTATGATCCTGATTACAAACCCACTTATTGACTCTAATTACCTGCAATGGTCCACTGCTCTTGAAATTGCCCTAGGTGCAAATTTTAAATTAGGGTTTGTGAATGGATCAATAAGTAAACCTAATGAAAATGATGAGTTGTTTTTTTTATGGTTGAGAGTGGATTGGATGGTACGGTCTTGGATATTGAACACTATTTCTAAGGATATTGTTGGTTCCTCGTTGCATTCTAAATCAGCCCAAGTTCTTTGGGACGATCTTAAGGAAAGGTTTGGAGGTAGTAATAGACCTATGATCTACAAGCCAAAATGCCAGATCTGCATGTATAAATAGGGTAGTGTTTTGGTCACGATGTTTTATTCTTCTCTTAAGAAAAAATGGGATGAATTAGACTGTGTTGCCCCTGTGACAAGTTGCTCATATCATGGTTGTATGTGTAATGTGACACAACAGATTCAGGATTCTGTCAATCGTTCCAGGCTCGTGCAATTCCTAATAGGATTGAATGAGACTTATGAGTCCATTAAGGATCAAATACTGCTGATGGATCCAATGCCTTCTGTTACTAAGGCCTGTTCAATGGTGTTGTAAATTGAGAAATAAACGAATGAACCATTGTGTAACATTATAGAGCACAGTGCTAATATGGTTCGATATGGAGGTAACAACGAGCAATCCTATAATTAGAATGACAATAGACCTTATGGAGGGTAAGGTGGCTACAAAAGCACCTCTGCAACCAGAAAGGGTGATCGGTATTATGAGTGCTGTCGTAAGACTAATCATAATAAGGATACTTGTTTTTGCCTATATGGTGAGCTGGATTGGTTTAAACAATTGAAAAGCAAGAAAGGCAGTGCGAACGTGATGGTGAATAATGTAATGAATGATTCATTTGACAAACCCTTGAGTGCTCTTGAGATTGATGCAGGAAAGGAGAACAGGAACATGAATTTTACATTTAATATGGCTAGTTTCGCGAGAGAGGTAGCGAAATACCTGCAGAAGGAAAAGACAAATCACATGCCTTTATCTGCATTGCCTAAGTAGCATGTGGACTTTGTGCACTTAAAGATGCCTGATAAATTAGAGTTTGCAGGTATGAGTTCTGGTTCTAAACTCTACTAATTGGATTTTTTACCTAAGTATGTGTGGATTGTGGATACTAAAGCTACAAATCATTTATGCAATTACATAAACTTGTTTCATCACATTAACAAACTTGTCAAACCCATAATTTTATATCTTCCTGATGGGTCTTCCCACCAGGTGAATACCTCTAGAAGTGTACATATTGCACCTAAACTAACATTACACAATGTACTCTACACACCTTGGTTCACTAGAAATCTCATATCTATCCATCAACTGACCATACACCATAATTTGTAAGTCTTATTTTCTTCTGATTGTTGTCAATTCCAGGACTTACAGACTTCTAATGTGAGGGGCATACGATGTGCTTTTGGCAGCCTGTATGTGTTTCTTGATCCTTTACCTTCTTTGAATAAACCTGTACTTCATAATGCTATTACTAAAAGTACACATCACACTCATTGTACTTGTATTGTTGATACTACCCTTAATCATTTAGCACCACATAAGCATACCAAATCTACACTTGTAACCACTAATAATTTAGTGTGGCACTATAGACTAGGGCATCCTTCCGATGAAGTTCTTCAACGTGTAAATACTAATAAAGGTACTTTTGATTTTTTTACTTGTGAGACTTGTGTTATGGCTAAACAATCACATTTGCCATTTCTTGTTAGTCATTTTATTAGTCAGACCAATTTTGAGCTCATTCACATGGACCTATGGGGACCTTATAAAACCTCAACCATCTCTAGCTCCAAATATGTCCTAACCATAGTCGATCATTGTAGTAGAACCTTGTGGACTTATCTTTTACGGGATAAGACACAAGTTTTTGCCATCATCAAGTCTTTTGTTGCTTATGTTCATACACAATACCACAATAACATTAAGACAATTCGAACCGACAATGGTACAAAATTTACCAATTCTCAGTGTTCTACCCTTTTTAGTGATCTGGGTATAGTCCACCAAAAATCTTGTACTTATACCCCACAACAGAATAACACTGTTGAATGTAAACACAAACATGTTCTTAATATTGCTAGGGCCCTTATGTTTTAGTCCCATCTGCCACCAAAATTCTGGGGGAAAGTATCCCAATGGCCACACACATCATTAACCTTCTTCCTAGTTGAATCCTTCATTGGAAGTCTCCATATGAGATACTCTATAACACAGTGCCTGATTACAAGAGACTTTAGATTTTTTGATGCCTTGCTTATGCCACAAATTTACAGCCCCATAAGGCTAAGTTTGACCCTAAAGCCCATAAATGCATTTTTCTGGGGTTGTCCATGGGGAAAAATCCTTTAAGTTGTATGATTTTAGTTCTCATCACATCTTTACATCGAGAGATGTTAAGTTCTGTGAGAAAAACTTTTTTTTCTTCACACTCATTCTTCTTTAGCCAGTCCCTCCACCCTGTTTTCTATTCCTCCTAGTGGGGTAGTTGCCTCAAATGATGATTTTCATTCTGACACATCAGATACTACTAATGCACCTGATGCTATGACCCCACAGTTCCTAGTTCTGAGCATTCACACTCTATTAGTCCTAGAATTGCTAATCCACTTACCCAGTCCCCTGTCGTCCATCATAGTACACACCAAAATTGTCCACCTTGTTAGTTAAAAGACTATGTGGCTTGTATTTCCCACCCTCCTTCTTTCTCAACCCTCTCTTCTCCTTCTCAACTCCCTCATCCTCTACCACCTTATCTTGCTAATGCTCTTGTTTCACCTTTATCTGCCCATATTAACCTACTGTGTAATGAGAATGTGCTCCAAGCTCCCTCCACTTATGTGCAGGCTAGCAAAAATCCCATTTGGGTTGAGTCCATGAATAAAAAACTTGATGCTCTGGAGAAAAATAACACCTGGACATTGGTGGAGGCCCTTGTTGGTACAAATATTGTTGGTTCTAGGACTGATCGTGGATAGGTTCGGTCGGTTATTGGTCTAAACAACCTAACCTATCCACCTTTGGTGGTTGGATACAAGATCAACCACTAACCTATCCACTCTATTAGTCTATTCACCCAAACCTATCCACTAAATGGTGGTTTGGTTTGGTCGGTTTGAGTGGTTAACCAAAAAGAAAAAAATATTCAAAATTTTTAAAATAATTAATTAAAAAATATCAAGTTAAACATTACATTCTAAAAAAAATTCTTCAATTTAAATAATAGCAAATTAACAGTTACTTCAAATTAACGTAACAACAAGCTAAAAATAATGTTTTGGTTCTTTTATTTAAGATCTAAAAAAATTATATACTATAATTTATTAATTAGAACGTGAATAATAAAAAAAGTTTAGGAAAATTTTAGTTAATAGTATATACTTAGCTTTTTTTTAATATAGGTGGATGGTGGATCGGTTCGGTTCGGTTGGGAGTAGATTTTGAAAAATCAAAACCACCAACCAAACCACTCTTAGTGGTTTGCTATAAATCTAACCACCAATCTATCCACTTATGGTGGTTACCCTAAATTTCGGTTCAATTTGGTCGGTTAGTGGTCGGTTTGGGTGGTTTGGTGGATTTTTTTATCAGTCCTAGTTGGTTCCATTTGGAAATACAAAGTGAAGTATAATGCTGATGAAATAGTAAATAAGCCCAAGTCCTGGTTAGTTGCATAGGGTTTTGCTTAGGTGGAAGGTGTGGACTATCATGAGATTCTCTCATGTAGCTAAGTGGAAAACTATTCAATTATTGCTTCACTTTGCCACTATGAATCAGTGGCCCATGCATCAGATTGACATTAATAATGTATTTCTTTATGGTTATCTAACTGATGAAATTTATACCCCAAGGTATAAGAAGGTAGTTTTGAGCCAAGTTTGTAAGCTTAATCGCTCCCTGTACGGCTTAAAGCAAGCTTCCAGGGAGTGGAATGCTGAATTTAGCAGAAAGTTACATGAGTTTAGGTTCAAACAGTCTGTTCATAATCATTGTTTGTTTACTATAAGTGTGCATGGCAGGTTTTTGGAACTTGCAGTCTATGTCGATGATGTTATAATTATTGGTTCACATATTGTTGATATTTCTTCTTTAAAGTCTTATCTTGATGCAGCTTTCACCATCAAAGATCTGGGCTCAATAGCGTTTGTTTGGGTGTTGGGTTATCTCATTCCACACATGGAACCTACATGTCTCAGCGCAAGTATATTCTGGACATGTTTTTTTGAGACTGGACTGACAGTTCCACTCCATTACTGCCAGGTACCAATCTGGGTCCTGATTTGGGTACTCTATTGTCTGATCCTGAACCTTACATTCGTCTTATTGGGAAGATGTTGTATTTGAATTTCACTCTCCCGAATATCAGCTATTCTGTCAATCACTTGAGCCAATTTGTTCATCGTCCCTGCTCTATGCACTGGGACAGTGCTCTGCAAATCCTGTTATACCTCAAAGGGATGTTGCACCATGGTCTTTTCTACTCCCCGCAGCCTTCTTCTAGCTTGGAGGTCTATAGTGATGTCGATTGGGCTAAGTGTGTAGACACCAAATGCTCTATTTCTTGGTTCTATCTCTTCTTAGGCTCTAATTTGATATCTTGGAAAAGCAAGAAACAGAACACTGTTTCTCGGTCTTCAGCTGAGGCCGAATATAGGAGCATGGCTAGTGCTTTATGTGAAGTCTTATGGATTTCTTATCTTTTTACAGATTTACAAGCTTCTCCTCCTTTTCCTATCCCACTTTGGTGTGACAATCAAGCTGCGATTCACATCACTGCAAATACAGTGTTTCACGAGCACACCAAGCATATCGAGGTTGACTGTCATCTTCTCCAAACACACTATCGATCTGGTTTCATCATACCTCAGTATTGTTCCTCCAAAGTCCATATTGCTGATATTTTCACCAAGTGTTTGAATGTTTCTATTTTCCAATTTCGATTCGCTTTTATCTCACGAAAACTTGTCATAAACACTATTTACATATCTTGTAAGAACCAGTGATTAACCACATTAATCAAATTTTCCACAAGAACACAGTAATTCGGGTCGTGCGTTATATGAACTCGAGTGATATCTACAGAAATAATCTTCCTCTTTTATTATTAATCCACCATATGTCATAACATCTTAACAAAGAGTTAACGTTTTCCCACTTTTATTAGCTAGTGCAGTCTATTTGTACAACTAATCAAATTAAACACTATGATGCATGTGTCACGATAAGATGAAAGTAAGAAGGAAACTTGTAGAAATCCACTTGACTGTTACTGGGTCTCACATAAGGAAAATTGAGATCAATTTCAATCTAATCATTTTCCATCACTTGGTCGGCTTAAACACACTATACTAAAAAATGTTGTGATGTATTCTCAACTTATGAGCACATGTTTATAAAATTACATCATACGAAAGCTTCGGTCTTCATTGCACAGAGCACCTTCCCTCAGTCCACTTTTGAGCTTTTTCCAGGATTATGCTTCCTGTTTTTGATAGAAGTTAAATATTAGGCTAGAGTACCACAGGATTTGCATTTATAAATTCACATTCATACATTTATAAATTACATGACCCAACATTCAACGATACAATTTTTAAGCGGTATTCAGATATTGTATGTTTCTCCATTAACTACCTAATCTTGGCATTCTATCTAAAAAGACAGAACCTAAATAACATGCCCATGTGACTAGGCTACTTCTGTCAACATGCTTTATAAAACTATACACAATAGTTTTACGTATAATGCTATATGTCACACAAATATTTGTCATGTCACTAATTCTCAAGAAACCAATTTCTTTTTACATGATTTTAACTAATGGTTCTACATTTAAAATCTCTCGTGGACTTAAAATGAACTTTAAGTTTGTAATTTCTATGCAATAAAGTTATTCTTGAATTAAACGATACTTGTATTCAATTAATTCTTTTAAGCTATCGAGTATGTCTATCTTTTGAGATTGTCATATATTTTTTAGGCATTTAGACCATAGATATTACACAAAATTTATCTTTTCAAAACTCCTCTTCATATAATAGTTCTAACTATTCATGGAAGACTTGCATTCCTGCTTCTTACCCTCTTGGTTTATGTAAGAACCATGCAACACCATTTTCACTTGTAGATCTTCTATCAAAATGCTATACAAATATTTTAGCGTTTCATAAGTATCATTCATACTACTCCCACTAATCCTGCTCACGGATTAAATTTGTCTACTTATAGATAATGCTCCTTTTAGCATAGTAGAACCATCTCTTGTACGAAACAAGTCTCAAACTTGTATTGCAAGTCACTCTCTTGTACTCAACAAGATTATTGTTTATTCAACAAGTTGCACTCTTGTACTAAATAGGACATACTATACGTGGACTACTATAGAGTACGATACTTAATCGTTTTCTGTCTATCATCAAATATGGATAAAAAAACTCATTATCAAGACTAACTAAATTTGATAAAGCTACTTGAAAAACTCATTTTCAATGTTAACTCATAAATTATTTTTATTATGCTAGATCGCTTATTCTAGCCACAAGTGTATTACTAATACAAAAATAAGAATAATTAAATTCACTTCAATCCATTTTTAAATCACAAAGTTTAAACACACTTGTGTTTAACAACTTTGTATTGTGAGACATATTCTCTCAATTTAAATCTCCCTTCGAGATTTATGAGCCTAAAACTTAGACTAGTCCTCATGACTAAATCCATCGAGGTAAATTTCACAAGTAAAATAGTTCCACAACTTCTTTTCAACTTTGTTGCCCATATCCAATTGCGATTATTTATTCTCTCATTAACCTTACCACATTGGAATTCGTATCCAAAATGATACTAATACTATTTTAGCATATAACTAAAATTTACTCAAAAATAATATCATTTTATTCTCATTGGTTTGGTTAGGTCAATCAGTAATCAACTTTTTTTTTGATCCAACAGATGTCACTCACATTCTCATTACTTAAATCCAACAACATAGTAAAATTGGATGAGATATCTTCGACAGCTTATTCCTGACAAATGGAGTTACCAAAAGAATCACGAACAATTCAACATTTAATTTTTGCTCCAAGACTCTTTTAACTACTTCTTCTCAAAATTTAAAGAGTCACCAAAACAATATCTTTACATTTGAAACACTCCCACTGAGGATTAAACTCCAAAACTCCCACAAAAATTAAGAAACTACTTAAGATTAAGGTCAAAGCTCTAAAATTCTTGAATTCAAAATTCAAAAATTTTCACACGAGAAAAGAACACCTAGCTCCTACTGAAACTAACATCCATTAAAGTCAAGATCAAGATCATCACACTTAAGGAAGATGTGATTACAATTCTCAGCTATAACCATAAAATATTGTTAAATACTTTACACATCAATTCCTCTTTTTTCTTCAAAATTCTCCCACTCGGATGGAATGATCATTAAGGAAAAATAGCCCTAATATCTCATATAAATATGGACATATCCATTTTATTCCAGTATGGCTTAATTGGTTAACATCTTCAGATGTTAAAAGGGTACAAGGGAGTGATCGAGGGTTCGGGCTCACCTTTGCCCAACAACCCGCCTGTGGGTATTTGATATGTTTGTAGCACACAGGAGAGGGGTTGGGGGTACTGGCCCATGGGCCTGTTAAAAGATGGATGGGCCAAGTGGCCATGTCCCTAGCTCGTTACTTACACTTGTTGATACAAGTCTACTCATATAATCTAATAAGAATATATGTCCTCGTGCCACAATCCAGTATCTTACTAAAACACTCTACGTATAATTTCAGCCTTCTATGACTAAAATCCACGTGTTCATTGGAAATTACTTCTCATGAACAAACATAGTTATTCATTCTCATGACTAAACCATAAAATTCACAAGAATCGTAAGCAACAAACTTTGATAGTATGTTAAAGATCATGTGGCATGAACCATAATACATCTTAACATGATTAAGAGGAACGATTCTTCCATATGTTGACAAAACTCCTATTATGCAATTAGAAATAAATATCTCATATTTAAATCTATATCATCATTTTAACTTAGACTTTAATCAAATCCACTCACGATGTTAGTCGGTCTTAGCATTTTTGATTCAATCACATCTTGACAAACAAGACCCAAGAAGCAACTAAATGCTCTTATTTACGTGATACGTCTTAAGAAACTATAACTATTACGATAATATTCATATCACAAAATGATGAATACATTAGGCTTATGCCTACCCCTCAAACTCATCATCAAATAATGACAATAAAAATAGATTACAATAAGAATTTAGCTAAACTAATATTCACACTATTAGTACATCGTTATAGACATCAAACACAAGTAAGCAACTCAAAGAGAAAGAATTTCCTAACACCCTAACTATTAGCTAATCATTCAAAATAATTTAGGCTAACTTCAGCTAGAGGCACATGTAATGAGATTACATTATCACTAAGATAATGCTTAGAGCAAAATAATAAAATTTATCTCTAACTTATTAGAGAACTATAGTCCATAAACAAAATATAAATAAAAATGTTATCGTTGAAAGATCTATTGAAGACGCACTTCAATAAGTTAATACATAAGTGTTATGCTAAAGAAGAAGTTTTTTCAAGACACACTTGTATAAGTTAATTACTTCTTACCTTTCACTCACTCTTGACGCTTTTGAATTTTCTCACTTAGGCACTTCAAACACAATTGAAGACTACTTAATCCTTCAACAAGTAGGATTATGTTTTGAATTCATCATCTTCAAAAGATGAAACACAAAACAATATATTCAACCATGATACACTCCACACTTTAAAGTGTATACTCTAAAATACGATACTTTCAGTTATCCTGGTATTTCTCTAAAACATCTTGATTTCAAGATTAAAACTACACTTTAATTTAACAAATCTCTCAATTCTTAAGAATTCTGATTCTTAAGCTTATTCTTTACCACTTGTCCTTAGTTTAAGAAATTTCTTGACATTCTTTCTATGAACTTTCTCAATAAATAACCTCATATATTTATCAAATTAGGTTGTTATTCCATGTGTCTCCCACTTAGATAAACCACCCTAAGGAATAGATAACATCTTTTTGGTGTATTTATGTGCAATTAGTTATCAACTAACTAAATTGACTAATTCATGAATTGTATAAGCTTCTAAGCTTTATAAACAACCCTTTTATTCAAGTATCAAATGCAGAAGTTAAAAGACTTCGATCCACTGATCCATTAAATTTGATACTAATATGACTCTTAGTAATCTCACTCACTCATCATTTATTACACAAAGTATAAGATGTACACTATAGAATCCACTTATTCCACTTTGCATAACCCAAAATTATGTTGAGCATATAGTACTTCATTGAATTTTGACTCTCTAAATCAAGGTGTTAAAAACACGTAATTTCTAATCATGCATTTGGAAAACTAATTTCCAACGTATACGATTAATACTACCTAAGTCTAACGCGCAATTACGTTTATCTTAATATTACTCGACTTTAGGAGTAGTAAATAGTAAATAGTTATTATGCAAATAAATAATTAATACTATATAATTTATTGCTTTTGAAATAAAGAATTTTAGCATTATACTGAATTTACTACTGATACATTATATTTTAATCTAGTGTTTGGTTCACATAAAACGAGCTCTATACACAATGTGGTAGAACCACCGATTTATTTAGGCTAATACATTCACTAGACCAAAATTTAAATATTAATAGTAAATTCCATTTTAGTTCCATTTTTTAAGTTACTATAACTTAGACAACTTAAATTCACTACGTGATAAACTAAAATTACAAAAATTTTATATATCTAGAAATGAGACATTTCTAATAAATTGTACTAAATAATTTACACATCCAAATAACATTTAAACTAATTAAACATTAATAGTGAACATAGAACCGAAATTTTTATACCCCACAAATGGTATTTTACGATTTAATTCTCCTTAAGTATTGCTAATACCTAAGGAATGGTATTGTCAACTTATTACACCATAAGTTGTTACATCCATAAAGCACGTATGCACACACAATTAACTTTGCAATAGAATTTCGATAATTAACACATAATCTTTGTGGAAAATTCTATATTACCCAATAACACTCAAATCGAGACCATAATTAATACCACATTAATTATTATGAGTAATTCTCATTACTTAAATCTTTATTGATTTATTAAAATTTTACCTTGATGAATATACTAAATATTCAAGCATCCACAAAAATTTTAGATTAAGTCGAATCGTCATACCCATTGTAATTTTAATTAAGATTAACTTAATTAGTAAAAGTAATTCTTATTACTTAAAATTTGCCAAACCACTAAAACGAATTTATTGATTTTTGACAAATCACAATCCTGATTGCATAATTATGCGATTACGTCTAAGTTTCACAAACTTAGTATCACAATTATATCGCGTCCCAATTATTGTCACGTTGGTCGCTAAAATTATACAATGGTTCGTTAAATGTAATTTATTAGATCGCATCCAATTTCAAAATATTACATATTTTCGTTCATTTCTGGAATTTTTCAAACCAAAATCTCGTAAATATTTTCATGTAGAAATATATTTTACCATCTCCAACAACTTCACCAAATCATACCTTGAATTTAGAAATAAAACTTCTTTCCAAGATTAATTTTCAGATTTTATCGTTGATTTTGTTAAAAAACATTTCAACTTCAACGATTCAATCATTAATCCAAAAGAAAAATATTTTTGAATTTTAGGATTTATCGAGAGAATTCAAAATTCAATTTTTTGGGCTCGCGGAGCTCTTTTGTGGGTATTTAATGATTTGCATTATTTATAACGAATATAAAATAATTATACTATCTAAACAAATTACATAAATAAATTTCTAATGCGCATTACAACCATAGTGTAACTTTATTAGAATTTATGGACAAATTATTATATTTACAATAATTAAACTACACAATTTTAATTAATTATTCTATAACACATATAGAATTATGTTGGAGATATAAACAAATTATATAATAAATTTCCAATATCACTTACAAACATATTGTAGGTTTACTATAATTTTATTTGACACATAGATACATTTAAATTAATTAAAAATACTAAATTTTAATCAAATTTAAATGAAATAAATAGTTCTGGAATTCAAAAATTTACAAAAATATACCAAAATTTTCATAATATTGTAAATATTAATTTTTTCAAAACGTTGGAAAAACTTGAATGCCGGAAAATACTGCACTCGCCACCGCCTGAGGATAACATTATAGCCAATCGCGTGAACGTGGTCTAATCGCAGAACACCTCACACACAACACGTGTCGATTCGTGGTTGGCTGCCGCATGATCCAATGGAGCGAGTCAAAGGCACGGGTCGGGTCTGAGATTTGGGTCGGTTAATGGGTTAGACGACTTGTCCCTCAAACAAAAAACGACACGTCGTTTCAGATACCAACCGAATGTTCAACCACCCTGAGCTAAACTACGCGACCTTTCTGGATGCTTGCCAGGCGACGTCCAGTCGTCTCCAGATTCTGCGAAACAAAATTCACTTTCCAACTATTTTTGGCCTTCCGAGTTCAATGGTGTGGTCAAATTTATCGAATTCCAAAATTTTATTTTCGGAATCGTACCGGCCTAAGGTTTTCAATCTAAATTTGACGACTTTTATACAAAATAAATTTATCGAATCAACATCATCAGTACCCACAACATCCTAGAAAATTAATTCTAAAATCTAATAGACTTTTGGCTCTAATACCACTGACAGACATCGACTATATATATATATATATATATATATATATATATATATATATATATAAATAATATTAATTAATTAATTAATAATTAATTAAAGCGTAAATTAAACAAACAGAGACTCAAACTTGGAACTCCGTTCAGCGCAGCGGAAGAAGACGTTACCTCGTTGAAGGATACGCTCATATCCACGATGTAAAGACGTCGGGATATGGACAATGTTTTGCACTTGATCCTACACTAGAATTCGATCAACCTATTCAGAGAGAGAGAGAAACTGAGTTGGTGATATGTATGTGGAAGAGTCTCTTTCTTCTCTTCCTTTGGTGTTGAAAGAATGGAATGAATGTGGAGTGTGGAAAGAAATGGTATATTTATAGAGTGGAAGTATCTATTGGTGAATAGATATCTTTTCACTCATAATCACACTTTAGTCCCTAAACAAAAAGTGTTTCTAATTTAATCCTTTAACCAAATAAATCATAACTAAGTCCCTTAACTTAATTATATTTATTTCACAACCCAAACGTCATGTGCAAAATAAATTATCCTTTCGTAATCATCTCTCATTCCATTCCACCACCTACATATTTCTCATCATTTTATACAACCAACTCACATGCTTCTTCTCTTTCGTTTGTGCCAAGACCTAAACTCACCAACAACATTTTCTCTTGTTAATTAAATCAAAACCCCAAGATCTAAAGTCATCATCTCCTCCTTTCTTGTCTGTTTTCTTCATCTCCAAGGCCATTATTCAGTCATTCTTCCGTCTTTATCTAAAGACAATTTCCAAACACCAAAATTCTTCTCTCTTTTTATAACACCCTACAAACAAAATAATCAAAAATAATCTAAAAACTAAAAGATGAAAGAACACAGTAAAATTGAATGAAATTTGGTTAACTTTGTTGTGGGTTTATGAAAGAGGAAGAAGAAAGAGAGGGAGTAAGTTTCATTGTCATTAATAACAAGGTATGAACTTTTTGCTCAAAAATGAAAATTCAATCTTAACTCAACTACACTTCGAGTGAGAACCATGGGATAGAAGACTCCGAGAGATGCACACAAGTAGAAAGGAGAGAAAGAGAGAGATGGAGGGCTGTGAATAGAAAAAACAAAGTGAGATGGAGAGTGAAGAAGAAGGTAAAAGAAGAAAAAAGGAAAATAAAAAGAGAAGAGGGGGAGAGGAACAATGGGTATGAATGAAAGAAATAGTTTAGAGTATGCAAATAAAGAAGTAACAGTGAAAAAATTAATATTTTCATTAGTTTGTTATTAAAAAAGAAATTTGATGTACATATGTAATTAGCCCCATTTTTTACCACCAACAACAATGGACTCTAGTATAAATTCGACATGATTTAAAATTAAAAAAAATTGATCAATTTACAGGGTCTAGTAGAAATTCAACATGAGTTAATACTCTGTTTGTTCGGTGAAAATTACTTTTCTTTAGAAAATATTTTGTAAGTTTCAGAATTTATTTTTCGGAATCATATTTTTTGATATTTCATACTCAAATATTTAAAGATGCAAAGAAAAATATAATTCTATATTTTAAATAAAAAATATCTTTTATAAAAATATGTTAAGAATAATAATTATTTTTTGTTAATTTTTAAATTATAATTTTGTTAATTTATTTTTATTATTATCAAAAGATAGAAAATTAAAAAAGAAACACTTTTATAGAAAATAAATTTGTTCAAACAAATGCAGGCTAAATTCAAATAAAAAAAAAGCTCAGATTGAAGAATTGAACCAAAGTCAGTATAAGTAAAGGTTGTTGAATATCTACTGTTACAAAGTTTATTTAGATTCGTCAGACCATAGCACAATTCTCATGTTGAGAAACAAAACACACGCAAAACTAACAATTTTTTTCCTTTTTGCATGAAGTAAAATAATGCTTAGAACATGAGCAAATCAATAATAAAATAGTAACAAGCAGTCATCTTCATTTCTACGAAATGAAGCCAAGCTCTCCTCCAATAGGGATTTATATACATAACTGCCACAAGTCCAAGTAATACCATGATATAAGAAACCCCAAAACTCACATAGAAAACCTCCATGTCCATGAATCCATCATCATCTTCATTTTTAACTGAAGGCTCTAGAAGTGGTGATGGTGGTGCTGCAGTATCACACCTCTTTGACAAAGGTTTTCCGCAAAGAAATGGATTGCCCTCGTAGCTAGTATTTTCAAATGATGCAAACTGTTTGACAAAGTCAGGTGTCCTTCCAGATAAGTTGTTGTATGCCACACTAAATGAGGATATGAAATTCAACTGAGTAAGCTGGGGTGGAATTCTTCCCTCTAAGTTGTTGTGAGAAAGATCCAAAGTTTCAATTTCCTTTAAATTTGAAAATGTTGATGGAATTGGCCCTCTTAAATCATTGTGAGAAAAGTTCAACACCTTAATATTGGTAAAGTTTCCAAATTCGTAAGGTATTTGACCTGTTAGTTTATTGCAAGAAACATCAATTCCAAATAACAACTCAAGAGTGATTCCATAATATAAATAAGAAAAACTCTTTGTTGTGAACTCTATAGATCTATCAAGAGTATTGAATCCATAGTTATAATTTTTTTGATTGAGTTTCACACAAGAAGGAATTTGACCAGAAAGATTGTTATTAGAAAGATCAACAAAGCTTAGCTCGTTCAACCTACACACCTCAATTGGAATTTCACCTTCAAGATAATTATAAGCCAACTGCAGAACCTTTATGCCTGACAAGTTCTCAATCCATTTTGGAATAGTACCAGTCAAAGAGTTGTGGTTGACTACGAATATTTTCAAGTTTGAGGAATTGCTAAATGCTTGTGCAAGTGATCCATATAGATTGTTTTTGGACAAGTAAACCTCCTTCAACTTTAAACAACTGGAGAACATGGATATGCTCCCGCTGATGTTGTTTTCTGATATATAAAATATCCTTAGTGATGAGCAATTCAAAAATTGGGAAAGGACACCACTGAGATTATTTTGGGACATGTCTAAATAATTCAAATTGGGGAAATATGACCCAAATTTTGTAGGAATCTGGCCATTAAACCAATTACTTGATATGTCCAAGAAAGTCAATTCCTTAAGAGAGTGACACGGCAATTTGATGGCTCCCGTCAAAGAATTATTGGATAGACGTAGCTCAAGAAGTTTCGTATTATTCTCTAACAACCAACATGGAAACTCTCCTTTAAGTTTATTGTCACCCAGATGAAGTTGTTGCAGGTTATGTTCATGGTAAAGAAATTTAGGAAAAGATCCTCCGTATCCATTACCTACCATATAGAGTACCTCTAATTGAAACTTTGGAATCAAATTATGCAACTCGATCTCTGCATATACTTCATTGCCGTAGATGTTCAAATAGAAGAGATTTGAACAATTGTAAAAAGGAAAAGGGAGAGTGGAATTCGGAAGTTATTGTCAACAAGATTGAAGGTTTGTATGGAAGTCATTGACGTGAAAGGAGATGAAGCGAGATCTCCTGTTAATGAATTGAAAGATAAATCTAAATATTGCAGTGAAGTCAGATTTGCAAGGCACGGAGACAATCTTCCTGTGAGATTATTATCTCTCAAATCTAGAGATTGAATATAGTCGAGGTTGCATAATCCTG
>CANYCX010206809.1:0-14079 GCA_948193385.1 Breynia disticha f. nivosa | reverse complement strand
TTTTATAATCTTTTCAACTCTTTCATAAATCATATTCATAATCACTTAAGTATTCTTATAAGCTTATTTCATAAGAACCACCCAAAGCATAATCATGCTTCCATATTGCACACTATACATCTTGAATTCATTAAGAATCTTCCATAAATCATTATATCAATTCATTCATTTAAACATATGACAATACCATGGAGTAAGTGATGACACTCACAATATAATCTTACTAACACATTCAAGTTTAGTTCATACATGCCAAAGCACCATCTTTCCATTATGCAAAAGCATAGTCGAAAGAAGTATAGAACACTTACTTATTTCAGCAAATTGGCATCCCACCCAATGCTTCATACACTCCACCAAGTATTTCCTAACATTAATTTCAATTTCAGTAACTTTATTCAAACTAACCTCTGATGAATTCACGTTCAACAACACATAGTTTTCAAACTAATAATTATCAACTCATATCATTAAGGATTTAGCTTATTCCTTTTCAGAACCTCAAATTATAACTCTCATACGGTTTATGATGATTTCTGTCCAAAATATTCAAAAGGTTACTAATAGCTCTACTTCAATTAAGTATCAATCATTTCATTCACATAAAAGCCATCTTAATTCATCTCAAAACCTAAAAATTCGTAACTTTTCTATTACTTTTTCTATTGCAAAACAAGCTAAAATACTTAAAGAATCGGAGGTTACCTTTCCCGATAGCTTTTCCTCGTAACACTTCTCTACTTTTCACTAAGAACCGGCCTTCAAATCCTCTTTAGGTTTCTATGTTATTGTATTGAAGTTCTACGGGTTTCTGTAAGGTTTCGAGAGGTTTCTGTAATATAATGACGGTTTCAAAATTGATTCCAGCTTTTTAAATCCACTTGGCACAACCCCAAACTAGGCTGGCACAACTCATGCTTGTCTCACCTCCATGGCACGATCAAACAATTGCAACCACGGTTTGTGCTTCTCTACCGTGCCAACCATTCCTAGGCACAAATAGTGCCATTTCCTCGTGCCATTCACTTTCAAACGTGCCCACTTAATACATGTTCTTTCCAAATTATTTTCATTTAATATATCTTCTATTTTTCGTATTATTTTCATTTTTTTATATTTTTTTGGATGTTACATTCACTTACATTAATAAATACCCTTGTTGTGCCTAAGAATGGCCTACCAAGTATTAAAGACACATTCTCATCCTAAGTCACATTATATGACAAAGTCTATAAAATAAGTGAAATTGTCAACCTTAACTAGTGTGTTGTTGACAATGTCTAGTGGTTGTATAATTGACATATCTGCTAAATGCAATGTTAGTTGTGTTGGCTTAAACTCCTTTAAACCTAACTGAAAAAAGGATACAATATTACATTAACTCTAGTCAGTAGATCTATAAAAACTTTTTCAACAATTAAATTTTCAAAAAACACAGGGAATATAAAAATTACATGGATCCTTCAGTTTCACTGACAATTTACTATTGATTTTATTTGTACTTGCCTCATTCAAAACTGCTTTGTTAATCTTGCCAACATGTTCTCACTTGGAGATTATTTCTGAATACTCTGCGCATTTTTAGGTGCATGCACCACATATTTTACAGGAAGTGAGTTAATAGTTAGTTATTTTCGTGTATCATGAGTCTTCTCACATTGTCTGCTAATTGCTCTCTGCATAAGCCTAGATGGATAAGAATGCGAGGCTTGTATTCTCTAAGCAGCACCAATTTCTTTGGAGCTTGAAACCTTACACTCTCTCTGCACAGCCCCTTGCATAAAAATTGCGTTCATATGTTCGCAAGGGTTGGTTTTTATGTTGCTGGACATGAAACCTTACACTCTTTCTGACATTAATTTTGCTAATTGCCCAACTTGATTTTCTAAATTATGCAATGAAGTCAACTTTTATCCTTGTTTTCTGTGTAAATATTGTTTCAGAAGCTTGCAAAAATTTTGTTCATAAATCCTTCAGTCTGGATACTCTATATCCTGATTGTTAGTGGAATCCTAATGGTTAAGTCTAATGATTCTGGTTCTGACCACCCCAAGAGACGTTAGGATGTTTTCCCATTTTGATTGTAAGTATTACTGTATGAATTATTCTACACTCTCTGATTGTTATTGTTTCCTATATAGTTAACATTTTTCACACACTCTTGGTTACCGTGGCTTCCCCTACATAACTCACACTGGGACACCTAATTAACCTGTTGAATCATTAATAACTCATCCATGCTTTTACTCAGAAGTTCAACTTGTGCTGCTAGCATTGTCACCACATCCACATCATACTTCCAAGTTAGTTTAGACATCTTTGCTCTGGAGGAGTGCCATTGGCAGTTGTTCATGCCATTTCCTCAATTTGTTCCTACGTAACTTTTAGTATTTTATTGTTCAATGTACTTCCTCCTGTTGTATCAATCATTTGCCTGTGTTCATATTTAACCCATTGTAAAAAAATTGTACCTACAACCAGACAGAGAGACCATGGTATGGGCACTTCCTCAGTAACTCTTTGAATCACTCCCATGTATCATATAGAGATTCACCATCCTGTTGTATAAATAAGAAAATATCATTTCTCATCTTCGCAGTCTTAGTCGGTGGAAAATATTTCTGGAGAAATTTCTCAGCCAACCGATTCCATGTAGTGATGGAGTGTTGTGGAAGCAATTGTAACCTCAACTTAGCTTTACTAGCAATGTAAATGAAAATAACCTTATCTTTATAGCATCATTGGTTACTCCATTCATTTTGAACATACCGCATATCTCAAGGAAATTTGCTATGTGTGCCTTTGGATCTTCATCATGTAACTCATCAAATTGCACATTCTACTGCACCATATGTATTAGATTTGGTTTAATCTCAAAATTATTTTTTGAGGACTAGATATTACTTAAGACAACAAAACCAACACAGTTCTCAAAAAGAAAATAAAATCAAAGAATGGAAAGAATAAAAGAAAATAAGAAAAAAATAATAAAATGAAAAGAACTAAAGAAAAATAAAAAACAAAATTAAGAAAACAAACAAACTAAAGAATAAACGGCTAAACTAATAATGCCTATATTTAAATAATATCTAGTCCCCAGCAACAGAACCAAAAACTTCATGGAAAATCTATACTAAGCTGCCAATAGGTAAGTGCACCTATCATTGCAGTAACAAGCTTTAAGAGTCTCATGTCTTGATCCCACAAAGATTAGAGTATTAGCGTCGAACTTTTATCAAACTCAAGCTCAAGCAGCCCTGTTCATTTACAGTTATAAGTGTCAGGACAATTGCGTAAACTACATTCAAGTAACATTCCATTACTGAGTTTGATACCCTAAATGTAACCCTAGGTGTATCGTGCCTCTGAAGTATGGTAACATCTACATAGCACCTTCCAAGTGAGGAACACAAAGTCGATGCATAAACTGATTAATGACAAAATTAATGTTTGGTCTAGTAAAATTAAGATTCAGCAGTCTCCCTATCAATCGTCTATATTGGTTAGGGTCCTCGAGCAATGGACCACAAATGTAACGCCCCAAAATTTCGATTTAATTAAAAATTTAAATAAAATACATAGAAAATGAGGGAAAATTTTTTGCATTTTATTGTGGAAAATAAATTGAGTGGAAAATTTGAGATTTGATTTAGAGCGAGAAAAATTAGAAGTTGCGAGGGATTAAATAAGGTCGGTATTAGTGTGGGCCGACTACAAATCAAGTGGACCAAACCCTTGTAATCCTAAAAACCTTTCCCTCTTTCCTTTCCTCCACCATTTTCACTTCACTTCCTTCCTCTCCTCCCGTCCCAGCCAAAAATCTCTCTTCCTCCAGCAACCCACACGAATTTCTGAAGCTAGGGACGTTTTGGAATCGATTTTGGATTGAATTTAGGTAAGTTACCATTCTTTCTCTTCCATTCCCGTTTTGTTCCGAAACCCTAGTTTCCAACCCCCATAACTCTTTCGATTTAGCTCAAAATTGTGCAAATGAGGGCTTGTTGGAAAGCTTAAAACATCTACTACCCATTGTTAACCATTTTTGGTTGTGAATCACTTATAAGGAATCTGAAAACATGAAGTAAGAGGGACCCTTGCAAAGTGACGAAGTGGAGTTTGTGAAAATCGGAGTTCTCTCTGGTTTGGACATTTGGGTAAGCTTAACTAGAGTCTATTTGAAGTGTTGACTTGTTTAGGTGTTACAATGTGGGTGAGTTTGAAGCAAGATTAGGGAAATTGTTAGGTTTGGAAGAGGGAAATGTGAACTAGGATAGTGAAGTGTGTTGAGAGAGTAAGGAACATCTAGATATACCTAAACAAACTTGTCTAGGACAATAATGGAGGTTAGGTATGAGAGAAATTAAGAATGGTGGTGGTAGGTAACATATTTAATGAAGAGGTTTAAAGGAAAAGGAAAGAAAAATAAGAATAATGTAATAATGCATTCATATAAGTAATTCACATTTATATCACATAAATTGAATGAATAAATTGATGTAAATCTATAATTTTCATGATAGGGAATTCTAATTGTGCGGGGATGGTTCACAACCGAGCCACTAGGTGCTTTTGGCGAGGTAAGTAATACGAGGGCAACTTTCCTATGCATGTATGTGGTTGATTACAGATTGTTGTTCGATTGGAATTGTTACTTTATTTGATATGATTCGCGTGAATTGATGATGAATTTATTGGATTGAATCCTTGGTATTGTGCTTTATGCGTGGAATATGGAATGTGTTTTGAGGTGGTTGTGGGAGTCCTTAAATGTGACTTGGATGAAGGCATAGAATGTTTATAGTCATATGATTGGTGTTATGCATAGGAGGGTTATAATTAATGGATTGATGTTATATGATTGGTATGTTTGCTGCTGATTGTTATTTGGTGATATGATTGTGGATTGTTATGTTGGGCGTGATTATTGGCCAAATGGTGGAACTCAATATTTGATTTCTGAATGTGGCATGATTGTTTGTATGACATGGATTGGTTGATGAGTGCATAGTGGTTTTCATGGAATAACGCACATGTCATTCATGCATTCAGGGCTCATAGGTGGGTGAATATAATGAAATAATGGGCTCTTTGTGAGCAAGAATGAAATAATGGGCTCTTTGTGAGCAAGAATGAGGGAGTGGTTATGGCTCTAGGTGAGCAAAGTTACGGGTAGTATATAACAAATGCTACACCGAGGCACAAGTGATAAAATGCTTGGGACACCTTAGTGTGTACGAGTGTGCTAAAAACTATGGGCACATAAGTGTACAATTATGGGGATCCAATATTTTATAACCGATACTCCCGGCTGACGAGGCTCATTTGTAAATGTCAATTTGGAGCACTAGGGTGCCAATTAAAATGAAATTAAAAAGGGATCACGGGTGATCATACTAAGAAATGCATTAGTTGGCATGCATTCTCATTTATCATGTGCATATAAGGTGCTTACTTTTATGATAGGAAATGTAAATTCTATTATGTACTTATGATGATGATTATTGGAAATATGACTTAATGATGAATGAAGTAAATTGATGTCATGTTTTGTATGGGTTATAGATATGTGAAATGTTTTGAGAATCGAATTGTGTAGGCTTGAGATTTACTTGTGAACGTTAAGTGTTAAATGTGTTCTTGTGCTTAACTTGTGAATGTAAATCTATCAAATTAAATTTCATAGAAACATTCAAAGATTGAGTTTGGGAATGCTTGGAAATTGCTTGTGAAATGTTAATTATGATTGGGATTTAATTTCTTGTATGTTTGAGGATTGATGTTGTATTGAGTTGAACCAAAATTTGGTAAGCAAAAGTGACTGCCAACCAGTCACGTTCATGACTGACCTCAGTCACGATCGTGACTGGCATTTTGGCAAAAAATGAGGGTTGTTAGCAACCAGTCATGTTTGTGACTGACCTCAGTCACGTTCGTGACTGATCTTCTGGAGACCATCCTCACTTTTAGATGAGCGTCACGAACGTGACTCAAGGTGCCACGAACGTGATGCCTCTTCTGGATGACCATCCTCTTGAAAAACAGACTGTCATTAATGTGACATAGGGTGCCACGAATGAGACACAATTTGTGACACCATGAGTCACGAACGTGACCCTCATTCTGGAGGAAATTGTACATGTTCAAGGGGAGTCACGAGCCATTTTGGCACCACTATTCTGGTCACCAATTTCATTCGAGTGAGAGGCACGAATGCACCATTTTCATGAGTCACGAACATGGCCATGCTATTGTCCATCTTTTCCTTTAAATATTTTGAGTCACAAATGGTAATTTTTAAACATCACCATTCATGACACAAGTGCCACGGACGTGGTGCATGGTCTAGCTCAAATCTTTGTGTTCAGATGTGTTTAAAAATGTTCATTTTCTTTTATACTTCATAACTTTTTTATGTTTTTAACGATGTACCATTGTTCCATGCCATTTTCTTTAGAAAATCTTCATGTTGTACAATGGCATTTAGATAAAAGTGAGTATTTAAAATGAACTCATAATTACAAAGTTAGATACTAACCCAATAGAGAAGAATACAAGAATATAAATGGATTTGATATACATTGTTGCTCTATCACATGAATGTTTTGAAAGCTTGTGTGGTTATATGGTGGACTAATTTTGTTAATGTGAGCTTATATACATATATATATCTTGAGAAGTTATTAAGCATGGTACAAAAAATATGGATATATGTGAATGCAATTTCGATAGGGAAAGTTGTCCATTTCGGTAAGTGTTGCTTATTGAGTTTCACAACTCATGCATTTTATGTCTGCCATATTGGCAGGGACTTGAGGAGATTCGATGGGAAGGTGGTAGATTATTTTTCTTGCTCCGACTCGTACTAGAAGGACCAAAGAACCAAGGTGGGCCATTCACTGGTGCCCAGTTTAATATGTCATATAATTGTTTGTATTGAACATTATAATGCATTCATTCTTTTTGATGGGTTATATTTGAAATGGGATCTACTGGGTTTCTTTTCCTGTATAACCTCAATAATTTTCTAAACATAGTTCATTTTGGGATATCCCCATTTGAAAACCTCATGTAGTTTTTTGAAAAGCAATGAATGATGTATATTTTAAATGCAATTATGCCAAACAGTAGTCCTTTTCTTCAAAATCATTTACTTTCAAATTATTATACAAAACTTCTGATTTCTGAGTCCAAGTACCACTTGGGCGAAATTAAAATACGAAAGAAAGTGGTAGTCGAATTCTAGGGTCACACGCTTAGTCCAGTCCATGGGGTTTTTTCGGTCCATTCACTCTTCCCGGCGGGGAAACAGGGCGAGAGAAAGGAAGAGTGTAACCGCCTATAGCAGTTACTACAACGCAAACAGAAGGATGAGAAAGTCTATTTGAGAATGTATGGATTGAAGGAGAAAAGAATTAAGGGCGCAAGGATTGATGGGTGCGATCATACCAGCACAAATGCACTGGTTCCCATCAGAACTCCAAAGTTAAACGTGTTTGGGCGAGAGTAGTATCTGGATGGGTGACCTCCTAAGAAGTCCTCGTGTTGCACCCATTTTTCTTTTCTGCCATATAGTCCAGCCCGTTGGGTTTTTTCGGTTCATTCACGCTTTCTGGCGTGGAAAAGGGGCGAGGGAAAACAAAGAGCGTAACCCCCTACGGCAGTTAGTACAACGCAAGCAAGAGGAAGAGAAAGTCCATTTGAGAATGCATGGATGGAAGGAGAAAAGAATTAAGGGCGCAAGGATTGACGGGTGCGATCATACCAACACTAATACACCGGATCCCATCAGAACTCTGAAGTTAAAGGTGCTTTCGCGAGGGTAGTACTAGGATGGGTGACCTCCAAAGAAGTCCTCGTCTTGCGCCCCTTTTTTATTTTTTCTTCCGCTTAGTCCAGCCCGTTGGGTTTTTTCATTCCATTCATGCATCCCGGCGGGGAAAAGGGGCGAGAGAAAAGGAAGAGTGTAACCGCCTACGGCAGTTTCTACGACGCAAGCAGGAGGAAGAGAAAGTCTATTTGAGAATGCGTGGATGGAAGGAGAAAAGAATTAAGGGCGCAAGAATTGACGGGAGCAATCATACCAGCAGTAATGCACTAGATCCAATCTGAACTCCGAAGTTAAACGTGTTTGGGTGAGAGTAGTACTAGGATGGGTGACCTCCTGGGATGTCCTTGTGTTGCACCCCCTTTTTCTTTTTCTGCCGCTTAATCCAGTCCATCGGGTCTTTTCGGTCCATTCACGCTTCCAGGCAGGAAAAATGTGCAAGGGAAAAAGAAGAGCGTAACCACCTACGGCAGTTACTACGACGTAAGTAGGAGGAAGAGAAAGTCCATTTGAGAATGCGTGGATGGAAGGATAAAAGAATTAAGGGCGCAAGGAATTACGGCTGCGATCATACCAACACTAATGCATTGGTTCCAATCAGAACTTCGAAGTTAAATGTGATTGGGCGAGAGTAGTTCTAGGATGGGTGACTTCCTGCAAAGTTTTCGTCTCGCACCCCTTTTTCTTTTTATACCGCTTAGTCCAACCCGTTGGGTTTTGTCGGTCCATTCACGCATCCCGAAGGGGAAAACGGGCGAGGGAAAAGGAAGAGCGTAACCGCCTACGGCAGTTTATACGACGCAATCAGGAGGAAGAGGAAGTCTATTTGAGAATGCGTGCATGGAAGGAAAAGAATTAAGGGAGCAAGAATTGATGGGTTCGATCATACCAGCACTAATGTGCTGGATCCAATCAGAACTCCAAAGTTAAACGTGTTTGGGTGAGAGTAGTACTAGGATGGGTGACCTCCTGGGAAGTCCTTGTGTTGCACCCCCTTTTTCTTTTTCTGCCGCTTAGTCCGGACCATCTGGTCTTTTCGGTCCATTCATGCTTCCCGGTAGGTAAAAGGGGCGAGGGAAAAGGAAGAGCGTGACCGCCAATGCCGTTACTACGACGCAAGATGGAGGAAGAGAAAGTCTATTTGAGAATGCTTGGATGGAAGGATAAAAGAATTAAGGGTGCAAGGATTGACTGGTGAGAACATATCAGCATTAATGCATCGGATCACGTCAAAAAGCCAAAGTTAAACGTACTTGGGCAAGAGTAGTATTAGGACGGGTGACCTCCTGGTAAGTCCTCGTGTTGCCATCCCTTTTCCCGCGAGAAAAAGGGCGAGGGAAAAGGAAGAGCATAAACGCCTACGACAGTTACTACGATCCAAGAAGCAGGAAGAGAAAGTTTATTTGAGATTGCGTGGATGGAAGGAGAAAAGAATTAAGGGCACAAGGATTGATAGGTGCGATCATACCAACACTAATGCATCGGATCCCATCAGAACTCCGAAGTTCAACGTGCTTGGGCGAGAGTAGTACTAGGATGTGTGACCTCTTGGGAAGTCCTCGTGTTGCATCCCCTTTTTCTTTTTCTGCCGCTTAGTCCAACCCATCGGGTCTTTTCGGTCCATTCACGCTTCTCGACGAGGAAAAGGGGCAAGGGAAAAGGAAGAGCGTGGTCTATTGACGCTTCCCGGCGGGAAAATGGCGAGGAAAAAGAAAGAGCGTAACCGTCTACGGCAGTTACTACGACGGAAGCAGTAGGAAGAGATAGTCTATTTGAGAATGCGTGGATGGAAGGAGAAAAGAATTATGGGCGCAAGGATTGACAGGTGCGATCATACCAGCACTAATTCACCGGATCCCATCAGAACTCTGAGGTTAAATTTGGTTGGGCGAGAGTAGTACTAGGACGGGTGGCCTCCTAGGAAGTCCTCGGGTTGCACCCCCATTTTCTTTTTCCGCTGCTTAGTCCAGTCCGTCGAGTTTTTTTGGTCCATTCACGTTCCCCAACGGGGAAAAGGGGCCAGGGAAAAGGAAGAGTGTAACTGCCTACGGCACTTACTACGACGCAAGCAGGTGTAAGAGAAAGTCTATTTGAGAATGCGTTGAAGAAGAAAAAAATAAAGGGCGCAAGTACTGACGGGTGCGATCATACTAGCTCTAATGCACCGGATCCCATCAGAACTCCGAAGTTAAACTTTTTTGGGTAAGAGTAGTACTAGGATGGGTAACCTCTTGGGAAGTCCTCGTGTTGCACTCCTTTTTCTCTTTCTGTAGCTTAGTCCAGCCTGTCGTATTTTTCGGTCCATTCACGCTTCCCGGCAGGGAAAAGGAAGAACGTAACCGCCTACGACAGTTACTACGACGCAAGCACGAGCAAGAGAAAGTCTATTTGAGAATGCGTGGATAGAAGGAGAAAAGAATTAAGGGAACAAGTACTGACGGGTCATATCATACCAGCACTAATGCACTGGATCCCATCAGAATTACGAAGTTAAACGTGCTTGGGCGAGAGTAGTACTAAGATGGGTGACCTTCTGTGATGTCCTCGTGTTGCACCCCCTTTTTCTTTTTCTGCTGTTTAGTCCAGCCCGTGGGGTTTTTTCTATCCATTCACGCTTGCCAACAGGGAAAAGGGGCGAGCCACATCCAGTATCCAATAGCCATGATGTAGAAATTGAGGGATTTCTTTCAATAAAAAAATACCAGAAGTGGATGCTCCATCAGCAGCCTTCTTCCTCTCTCACAATGGCTTTGGATAATGTCTCTTTCAGTAGCCCTTCTCAAAGCAATGGTGACATAAGTCCAACGGATGAGGCTTAGGAACTTCCTTGGGGTTAAAACTGACCTAATTTGGCTTTGGTTGCATCTTTTTGTTTCCTTTGCTATTTTTTGTCCTTCTTGATATCCTTCTTGATATCTTTCTGAACCAACAATGTAGGGGGTGTCTTCTTAAAATTCTGTTTAGCAGTCCTAGACATCCCGTGCAACTCATTGATAGTTTTATCCATCCCTTACATATAATAGTTAAGCACCACTTGGTCGTAACTAGATGATAAAGAGCCAAGGACTAAGTAAATGATGAGCTCTATTTTCAAGCCTACATCAAGTATCTCAAGGGTATCCAAGTACTCTTTTATCTTGAGCATGTAGGGACTAACTTGACCCCCATGATCAATCTAACATAATGTTAATAGCTTCACCATCATGTACGTCTCATGACAGGATTTCTCTTGAAACATCTCCTTAAAAATGTTCATGATGTGGTATGCCTCCTAATCCATGAACTGCTTTTGTAGCTCGAGGATCATTGTAACCAACATTAAGCAAGAAACGTCGTTCAAATCACGTTTCTTTTTCTTAAAAGCTTCTCAAACAATGGTAATGGAATTTTTGGTTGGTTTAATCGGAAGAGCAACGCAAACACTTCTGACTTATTCTCTTGCTTTAAAATAATCTGCAGGTTTTGGGACCAATCAAGAAACTTGGACCCATTCAACTTATCCTTCTCAAGGATATAGCATAGGAAAAAATTTGAGTTATTAGAATTTGGATTCATGTTCCACAAAGAAAATAAAAATAAGGTTAGTTATGAGGTCTTTAATCAAAGAATTCCCACTCAATAATGAATTAATATCCTATTAAATAATTTGATTGTTAGTGATTTAATAGTGGGTATGAGATCTAGTTTTTCTTTGTCAAAAAACTAGGCTAATTAGGAAGGAATCCATTTAATCATCTTCCCCAAAATGACTCTCAATTTTTAATGAGACTCCATTTAAATGCCGTGAGGCTTTTCATTAATTACCTAGGGCCGACACACTATCACAGACCCATGTTAAGTCCAAACCTTACTTTAACATACTAACCATGACACTAATCTACCCCCACTCTCACATGGCAGCATAGAAAAACATCAATCTTAGCCTCGCCCCATAAAGAAAATCTAACTTGCTCAGCTTTGGCTTGACCAACGCTTTGATGTTTAATGTCTTGACAGGTTGTTAAATTAAGGAGGAAATTTTCCTGCCTTACTTTTTTAGGATTAATTTCATTTTAAATTACGGCTTATCATGGTAAACATAGACTCGACATTTATTGCATTCATTTGATATATCAAACATGCATAATCTAAGCGCAGAAAATTAAATGTGCAACCATGAGCTAATGATCCTAAAACTAGATCCTATAATATTACATATTATGCTCTTCAGGCTTTAAGTCCACCCCTAAATGGGCCCTCCATCCTTCTAGGTTGGGCTTTCATATCTGAGCTCCTCTTCCTCCTAGGTTGGACCTTCATTCTATACTTATTCTATTATAATAAAATTAAGCTATAAAATAGGCTTAACATGCCTTTTTGACCCAAAACCAGGTCTATAAATGCACCATGAAATACATTCATCATACAATATTTCTAACAACCAACTGGGCCCAAGTCCCACATGCTTAAACAATATGAAATGCAACCATAAACATGGCAAATCCTTTTTTAACTTTTTAAGTCCAAGTCGTTAAGAGAAATTGTGCATTTTGGCTCCTTGGGTTAAAACCAAGTGATGAGCTTGGCTCAAGCGCAATACCATTCATTGAATGAATGTTCTCATGCCCACAAGACAAAAAACAACTTATTTTGTTCCAAAAAGACCGTTGATTTAATCTTATCTTTTACAATTTTACACATATAAAAAAAATAAGTGTAAAATGTACATGAATGCATTTAAGAATAAAAATCCTCAAAATAAAATAAACACACAAGACTTCCATGCTGTCCAAAACTATTTTAATCCCTAAATTTATCACAAAATTTGTTTTAGATTCTTTACAATCAAACTAGGTTAACTCGCCCATTAATTAATTAATCATGGCACCTAGTTTAGGATTTTTGCGATAAGGTCATTAAAATAAATTATGAACAATAAAAAATTTGGTCAAAGTCAAGTTTCTACATCCATTTCAGCCCTGCATCATTTCATAAAACCAATTTCAGGTATATTTGATTTAAACTATGTGAAAATAGTCATTAAAGATCAAATTATGTACCTAGTTTTGGTTTTTTCGAAACAAAAACGAAATATTATGTGAGCAGATTTTATTTGGATCAAAATAAAATTATTTGATACTTTTCAAATTAATTTTAACACTAAAAAACCCACAAAAAATCCAAACTAGCTCACAAAATTAGCCATTTATGTGTTATATCGTTAAGGTGACTGCTTTGATACCACTGTTGGGTTTTCTATGCTTCTTAAACCTAATGGCAGCAGAAATTTAAAAAACACATAGATTTCATACAATATCAAACCAAAACCAATTATATCAACATAATATGACAATATAAAAAACTAGTTAATAAAAATCACAACTTTAATGAAAAGAATCAAGTCTTACCTCTCATCCTTTTATGGTCGTATGTAAGGATAGAAAGGTAAAGTAACTACAGCCTCAGAACACACCAATACAATCTTCTTTAACCTCTTTGAGGAACCCAAGTGTTGTCCCTCTACAAAAGTAACTCACAGATAAAAAGATATGTGTACTACGACAAAAGTATAAGTGAATGCACCTTGTTTTGGTCCTAGAATGGAAAACTTGTGATTCTAACAACATAAAAGTGTTTGATCAATATGAAGAGACCATAATAATTTTGTTTTCTTGATAGAAAGATAAAAATCAAGTTCTTGATTTCTTTTGGGGAGAGCTACGATCAAATGAGAGAGAGAGAGAGAGAGAGAGAGAGAGAAAGGAGAAAAGAAGAGTTAGTTAGGGTTTTAAAACAATCTTGCTCTTTTAATGTGTCATGGCTGTATATCCTATCTAGGTTAGGAGTTTTATTTTGTTTTGAAATCAAAATTAAAGTCTCTTAATCCTACTCTTATGTTGGAAAAAAATTTGGAGGAGATAAGGTAGGATTTTATCTTCTTTCTCTCTCCTTTATCTTCTTTCAAAAAGAAGATTATGTCCTATCCTTTTCTCTTTCCAATGTCTTAATTTAAGACAACATAATCCAAATATATTTTTTTGCCTTAAAATATGCATGTTCTTTCCAGAATTGATCTTTCATCCATTCTGGGGCCTATTCTAAAAAATGGCACAATTCCCAAAATTGGGCCAAATGTCAAATTCGACCCGATGACCAAAATTCAACATAAGGCTAAATTCCAAAAATCACTTTTACTTATCTTTTTTCTGTGTGCAATATGTAGAACTATTTAATAATAGTAATGAATTTAATAATTCATAAATCATAGGCAGTCT
>CANYCX010206389.1:0-15517 GCA_948193385.1 Breynia disticha f. nivosa | reverse complement strand
ACGGTTAGTATATAAAACATACTATACCGAGCACGCGTGGAAAACTCTTATTGAGTGTGCAGATTGATTAGTAATTATAATTACTAATCATGGACGCTTTGTGCGTAGATTGATATACTTAAAGTGTGTATCATGGGCACTTTGTGTGCAATTTGGGCACTTTGTGTGTAATAAAATATGGATCCATAAAATTGATAACCAATACTCCTGGCCGACGAGTCCCGTTTCCAAACGTCTGTCAAAGGTTAAATTGAAAATTTATGTAAGGTATGGGAAAGGAGAGAGTTAGAGAATGAAATAGAAATGCATTGGCATTATATCATATATTGCATCATATGAACATTTATTTATTGAGTTTGGTTCGAAATGATGTAATGAAAAACAAGTTATGAGTTAATGGATTGATGAGTGTTGTGATAGAAATATGGATGATGGTAAGATTATTAAGTGGTTAAAATGAGTTTGAATTGAGAAAATTACATGTGTGAGAATGATATATGTATATATATGTATATGCATAAATATAAACTAAGGAAGAATTTTGGAATGTGATAATTGAATGAATTTGAGATAATTAGGGAATTAGAAAGATGATTGTTGGTTAATTGTGATGAGATTGTTATTTGATATGTGTTATAAGGTAATTAACATGTTAATTAGGTGATTGAATCAAGTGTAGGCGTGCAGGTCCGGTTAGTATGCGGTCTGAGAGCAGACTACGCGGTGTAGTGACGACCCCGCGTAGTATGTCTGACTCCGCGTTCTATCCGGAAATCCGGATGAAAAATTCAGGGAAAGTACGTGGGGTGGAGGCCGAGACCGCGTAGTCTGTACTGACCACGCATACTCTGGCCCAGACCGCGTATTTTCAAAATTTAACGGTTGGCACTGTTTGATCAAACTACGCGGAATGGGGGCGAGTCCGCGTACTCGACAGCCACCCCGCGTAGTTCGTAATTACTGCGCGTTCTGACCTGAAATTGATGAAATTGGTTGTTCTTAGGTATCTTTAAATTTGATTATTATGAAGTCTTGCTTGTATGGTTGTGACACACAATTAATGTATATTATTAATTTGAATTGGGTGCTCAATTAAATAATTATTTAGATCGTGATTGAAACCGACCCTATTTGGTTATGTTGCTTACTGAGTATATCTCACGCAATTATTTTCCTGTAACGCTCGGCAGGTCAATAGAAAGATATTTTGGATTACGCTTAGGTGCAGCTCTTGGATTTTTGGAAGTTTTACGAAAAGGAAGACCAAGGTGCAGTGTATACTCTAGATTAGGGCCTTTATTGTACATGACAATGTTGTATCTATACTTCATACATTTTGATAGAGTTATAATTGAAAATGGATTCATTTGGAATCTAATTTCATTTATAACCTAAATACTTTTATAAAGACATTATGTTATGTGTATGAAGTTTATAAAACTTGAGTTTGGAAACGGATTTGGATTATATTTTATTTTATTTTTATTTAAACATTGATTTCCGGGTTTAAGTATTGTCTGTAGGAGGGAAGTTATACCCAGATAATATTTAAATTCGGGAGTCACACATACTCCATTAGGGCAAATGATGTGGGTACATAAAATATATAAAAATTGAGAGATACAAATACAAAGCACAAAATTGATAGTTGACTTAATTTTACTAGATTTGATAGAGTTGTATTTGATATTAGGCATGGATTGGTTAGCTTGTCATTGAGCTAAAGTGCATTGTTATACCAAAGAAGTAATTATTGAGCGTAAAGAACAAAACAAAGTAATATTTTGCAAAAACAGGAAGATTGTTCCTAGTTGTCTAATATCATTTATTCAAGCCTTTAAGTTGGTCTGATACGGATGTGAAGCTTAATTGGCTCATATAGTTGATAGAACACTAACGTATGAAATCGTTAAAGGAATACCTATAGTAGACCAATTTCTTGACGTATTTCCAGAAGATCTCTTAGGATTGCCTTTAATAGAGAGACAGAATTCATTAATGAGTTAATTCCTGGTACGACACCCATATCCATATAGTCGTATAAAATGGCACCATCTAAATTACATGAATTAAAGAAAAAGTTACAACAGTTACTTCATAAGGGTTCATTCGACCTAGTGTTCCACCTTTGGGGAGCACCTGTATTATTTGCTAAAAAGAAAGATGAAACATTAAGGTTATGTATAGGTTATAGAAAATTAAATCAAGTAATAGTGAAAAACAAGTATCCTTTACCTCGAATAGATGATCTACTTGACCAATTGTAAGGTGTCACAGTGTTTCAAAGATTGACCTAAGATCTGGGTATCATCAACTAAAGATAGAATAGAAAGATATTCCAAAAACTACTTTTTACATTCGGTATGTTCATTATGAGTATTTAGTTATGCCATTTGGTCTAACTAATGCTTCAGTAGCATTTTATGGCACTGATGAAAAATATATTCTAGTCCTTCCTCTATTAGTTTGTGATTGTATTCATAGATGATATACTGATCTACTCGAGGAATACTAAAGAACACAATGAACATTTGCGAGTAGTCTTGCAAACTTTACAAGAAAAATAGTTGTATGCATAATTAGCAAATGTGAGCTTTCGTTAGGTCACGTAGCTTTCTTAGGACACATGATATCTAGACAAGGAATATCAATAGATCCAATGAAAATTGAAGTAGTAGTGAATTGGGAACCTCTTAAGACAGTTATAGAGATACGTAGTTTCTTAGGTATGACAGGTTACTACTGTAGATTTGTGGAGGGGTTCCCAATTATAGTTACTCCACGACATGACTACTAAGAAAGAATGTTTCTATCTAGTGGAATGATGAATGTCTAAAAAGGTTTGATGAATTGAAATATCGACTGACCACAACTCTAGTCCTTACGATTCCTTCGAGTACAGGATGATTCGTTATTTACTGTGATGTTTCATATCAAGAACTTAGATGTATATTGATGCAAAATGGAAAAGTGGTAGCATATGGCTCTAGACAGCTCTGACCACTTGAAACCAATTATCCAGTGCATGATTTAGAGCTGGCAGCAATAATGTTTTCTCTAAAGATCTGGAGACATTATCTATAAAGCGAGACATTTTAAATTTTTACAGATCATAAAAGTTTGAAATATTTAATGACCTAGAAAGAACTTAACATATGACAAAGAAGATTCTTAGAATTGTTAAAAGTTATGATTGCACAATTGAATACCATCCCAGAAAAGTGAATGTGGTGGCAGATGCACTTGGTAAAAGATCAATTGTTGCTATATCTAGCTTACAATTAACACGCATTGTCAATTTGACAACTTTACGAAGCTTGAATACAAAGTTAGAATTAATTGAATTGAGAGTGTTAATAGCGACATTAATGTTTCGACCAATGTTGTTAAGAAAGATACAAGCAGCACAAAAACAAAAATGAAGAGTGCATAAGGATGATTGAACAGATTAATCAGGGTATTGAGACCCTATTTCAATTGGTTGACGAATTATTGATGATTGGATCCAGAGTATGTGTACCTAATATCGAAGGGATCAGACAAGAGATATTGGATGAAGCACATAAGGCTCTATATGTTATGCATTTAAGAATGACAAAAATGTACAATACTCTAAAAAAAACTATTGGTGGCCTAATATAAAAAAGGAAGTAGTTGAATTTGTATCCATGTGTTTTTCATGTCAATAAGTAAAGGCTGAACGTCATGTACCAACAGGAAAACTTCAGCCATTATCGATACTAGTCTAGAAGTGGGAATGACTAAGTATGGATTTTATGTTAGGATTACCACGTACACGGTCGGGTAAAGATTCCATTTGGGTGATTGTAGATAGACTAACCAAAACTACGCATTTCTTTAGAATAATTGGTGGAGTTGTATATACGAGAGACTCTGATTACATGGTATCCTATTTCTATAGTATCAGATAAAGATCCTAGGTTTATTTTTAGATTTTGGAAAACATTACAAAGTGAATTGGGTATGAAATTGAATTTTAGTACTGCTTTTCATCTATAGACTGATGGATAGATAGAGAGAACTATACAGACACTAAAGGAGATTTTGAGATCTTGTGGTTTAGGGTTTCAAGGCTCTTAGGATCAGTCCATACCATTGATGGAATTTGCTTACAACAAGCAATATCATAGTAGTATTGGTATGACGCCGTATGAAGATCTATATGGACAAAAATGTAGAAGTCCAATTTACTGGGACAGAGAAGGGGAAGAGATATTTGAAGGACCTGAACTTGTGCAAAAAATAGTAGAAAAGGTTGAGTTGATCAAAAGTAAATTAAAATCTTCACAATACAGACATAAAAGTTATTATGATCAGCATAGGAGAGAGATAGAATATGAAATTGGAGAAAAGGTATTTTTGAAGATTTTCCCTTGGAAAGGAGTTATGGATTTGGAAATAAAGGGAAATTGAGTCCTAGATACATTAGACCATATGAGATTATACAACGGCTTGGTCCTTTAGCCTACAGACTTGCTCTACCTAAAAAGTTAGCACAGATTCATGATGTTTTTCATGTAAGTGTCCTCAGGAGGTATAGATCAAATCCAACCCATGTTATACCAGCTTTGGAAGTACAGATTTCAAAAAACTTAACCTATATAGAAGAACCTATACAGATTGTGGATCATAGAATGAAACAGCTAAGAACCAAATAAATTCCAATAGTTAAAGTTCTCTGGAAACATCATAATCTAGAAAAAGCAACATAGGAAAAAGAGGATAGAATGAGAAAATAATATCCATAACTATTCACAGATATATTTTATCTATAATGAGAAATTGCATTTGCATATAGAAATACATAAGATCAAATATCGATAAGAGAAAATAGAAATGAATTTTGAGGATGAAATTCTTTAAAGGGGAAGATTTGTAACATCCTCGACCCAAAATTACATAATTCATGCCATAAGTAAAATGCTTAATAAGAATAAGAATTTATGTGATAGAATGAGGAAAATAAAAGATGAAATACAAGTTGATGGATGGTTGATGGAAGGTAGATGCATAGTTGATGAATAAGTAACAAAGAAAAAAGCTGGGAAATAGAGAAATGCACGTGGTGGTGAAGGAAGAATGCATGGTGGGTACGAACACACATACTCCACGCCCACCACGAGTAAATCTCTGATTTTAGCAAAAAAAATATAAGCTCAATTGACACGATAATGGCTCAAAAACTTTAAGAAACAGTAAAAGGTTGGAGAGAAACTAGAGAGAGGAAGAGTTAAGGGTTTAGAGAGAGAGATTTGAGCGAGAGATAAAGCAATTGAATGAGGGAACTGATTTGATTTATCGAATCTATCCTAATCTCAAGTTGAGAATCCATTAGTATAGTCAAAATAGGTAAAAATTCAAAGTTTATTGTAAACTTTTACGAGTTTTACTATTGAAATGATTGTAGAATTGATTTAAAATTAGTAATTGACAATTCGAGAAAAGATAAGAAATTTGTAGGGTTAAGTTTAGAGTGTGTAAAATGAATACGATAGCATAATGAATTTATAAGAAAAAAATTATTAGGGCATGCATTATAAGTTTTGTTATACCAGACTTTATAGAAAGATTGGTATATGTTATTATAGGATGATAGAGTAGGCGAGCCAAATAAGAGACGAGTACATGCCAGTCCGAGTATTTTAGTTGACAGGTGAGTAATCTACTCACTTTAAATACCTGTTGTATGATTATCTTGTTAGTACATGTAATTATAAATGAATAGCTTTTATGTTAAAATGGACGAATATGATCTCAAGTGATTAATAGTCGATGAATACAAAAATGAACAGTGAACAGGTGCTGGATACGATAGGGATATACATTGGTATGTGAATGGTGTATAGATGTGATATGTAGATACATATATCAGCGCTGATCACAACTTCTGCTACCACAGTTTCGGCTGTATAGGATCATAACATTGGCTGTACAGACTAATAGCTTCGACTGTACAGGATTGTATGTTTTTATGTTAACAGTAGATGTGAAACAGATTATACAGGTGGGTCGACTGCTACTCCTAGATCATTTTCTTTCTCTTCATCTGAGCTGGGCCTAGGAGTTTTGAGTGTTGTTGCATGTTTTACATGTGCATATGATATGTTCAGTTAAAGGATAGATACAGATGTTTGGTTGTTGAGATTCTTGATATATATATATATGAGTTTGCTACTGTTTGAGATTCATATGAATGTTTAGGTGTATGTTACTAGAAATAGGTTAATATTTGCCTGAGAATTTTTGATATGTTTGAGATTGTTTATATAGGTGTGCAATATTGTTTTATGGGTATATCCAGGTTACTGCAATTATATAGTAGTTCCACGTAAAGTTTGAACTTGTATAATATAGAATAAACGGGCGTAATAACTTAACACGAAGCTTAATCTATGGATGTGTTAACTAATACGATCAATATTCATATTATGTTGCTGAGTAACTGTAAACTGTTCATACATTAAAATTATATGTATGATTAAAGATAATGGTATAATGATTAATGTCTACAAATTATATGATAGTAAAAGAAATTTTTAAATTTATTTGTACAGAAAAGGTATTATGATTATTAATTAACTGATTGAAACAGAATAGGATGTTTTGGTTTTATACTTGAAAACATCACCTAAAGAAAGGTAAATTTAAAATAGATTATTTTAGTTGTAATGAATGATCATATGATGTATTGGATTGATGGAATTCTTGTTATATCTTGCTAGAGTGTAAGAATTGGTATGACTTATAGGGGTTGCACCATTGCAACTATGACCATAATAGTCAAAGTGTATTATTTGGAATTATTTTAATTTTTTCAATGGATGATGTTATGTTTGAATGTAAAGGAAAATTGATGATTATATGATTGATTTATAGAATGATATGGTATGGAACTAAAATAGATTATGTGATTGGTTCATTCATTGTTGTTTAATGACCTAAAGGTTAGAAATGAAGGAGGAATAGGTTGAAGTTGAAATAAGAAGAAGAAAGAGAATAATAATAAAGGGAAGCAACATCATAGCAAAATAAATTAACACAAGGGATTAATAGGTTGAACAATCATAGAGCAATAAAATGAAATCATTCATTGCATATGCACAAATATTATGAGTTGTTAATCAAATGCATGTGTTTGGTGGATTTGGATCTTTTGACATTTATATTGATTGGGTATAGGGCTCATAAAATCACATTTTATTTTTAAGAATCAATGAGTGACCACACATGGAATTCTTAGCTCACTTACATGAATATTATAGGCCAGAAAACTACATGCTTCGACATACTTTTCTCCCTCACTTTTGGGAATTTATATGGTTTTAATTAGTGTAAATTATTTGTATGTGATATAAGAGTGTTATTTTATACGTAAATGACTAGTCATTAGTTTAATTTTAATAACACAATCAACTGGCACAAACCATGTAATTAACCATGGGAAAAAATATATTGTCTAATTCTCATTGGAATGGAGATGTAAAAATCTACAAAAGGGTGTGGAATTCACCACAAAGGATGTATACTCTATAGTTGTGAGTTCTACATCCAATATAGTTGTCTCACACAACTTGAATTTTACTTACAGAGAATTATAAGGATAAGTAAAGACAATTTATCTACTCTTTTTCTTGTGCATATAAAGTTGATAAAATCATTCATAATGTTGGTCCTGTTCAATTATCAGTGCAAAGCACTAGATAGTGATTCATGTGAATATAAGAATAACATCTAATATCTCTAATTGTATCATTAGAAATGGGAATTGCAATAAACTAAAACTAGTATGTGCTTCTATGAGATGATTGTGTTTCAATAATCATGGAGCATTATATGTAAATACATCATAGAGGGCATAGGCATGTATTGGATCAATCCAACAAATGAGAATGCTACATGTTAGGCTAGAAGTCATAATGTAACATCCTCATCCTAAAATCTCATAATTAGTGAAATGATTAAGCTAAAAAAAATAAATAAATCGTAATTATAACACAGGTTATGACATTGATACAGTTGAATATTTGAAGGAAAAATATATATTGTATGAATGGGCATGTTGATGTGGCAGATGGATATAGATCTAAAAAATTAAAAACTAAGAGGTGTATTTTGCACAGGTTGTGCCAATATTGGCTGGTGTGTGCCAATATAACATGGGTCATCCAATTCAATTAAAATGTGTTCGATAGAAGATTAAAAAAGAGGAAAAAAGAGAAAATATAGGAGAGTGAGCGCGAGAGAGAAAGAGAGAGAGAGAGAGAGAAATAGAAATAGGAATATACCAAAATAACTCAGAGGAAAGCAAATATCTACTAAAGAAATACTGAATCTTCGATTGAGGAAATAGAGGCAAGAATAATTATGGAGTTTTGAATATTTACTCGTATAATTGTCAAGATTTATACGGATATTTGTTATTTGAATTATAGTACTGATTATAGGAAATTTATTCAGTGAATTTATTAGATAATTATAGCAGGATCAGAATTTTGAGGAGCCAGGAAAATACGAAGACACAGGTGAGTAATCCAGACTTAGTTTCAAATATTGTTATATGTGAATTATTAGATTGGCTAACATGTGTATATTGTTGATAGAATATATGATTTATATGTTTGATAGAACATATGTGATTATAGATAAAATTCTAGGAAAGATCCTAAGTAAGTACAAATACAAAATTAAGTTTCACAGACCAAAAAAAATAAGGAAATAAGGATTTATGTTTAAATGAAATGCAGAATAACAAATATGTCAAATGAAGTACATGACCTTTTATGATTTATGAATGAAACACATATATGACAAGGGAAGTATATGATCTTTCATGACTTCACAGAACACAGATATATGATCGTATTCCAGTAAATATGATTAACAGATTATATATGAAAGTGTATAAGAACAGGAATGATATAAGAACATATGAAAACATAGTCATATGAGTACACAGTCACATGATACATAGAATACATAGATAGAGGTGCTGATATATGATAGGTGGTATTGACACAGACAGTGGTGGGGATTGAAATAGATGTATAATAGAGATGGATGTACAACCTTGTATTGGAGACGGAAGCATAACACATGATAGCACAATATAGCACATTAGTATACCATAGTAAGGATAGTCCACATGTTCATATAGTAATATGTATAAAAGAAATAGAATACAGAAAAAGTATACAGATGATAAGATATATGTGTCCTCATGTATATAAACAGAATTACAAAACTAATGGAATTGATAGATATAAAAGATGATGAGTAATTATAGATGATTACTCACTGAGCCCTCAACTCATTCAACAGTGATTGTATCTTTTGTTTATGGAATAGGTACTAAACAAATGTTATAGAAGCTAAACTGACAAGTGGGTCACCAGTCACTCCTCAGCATTTCCTCTCTATAACCAGACATGCTTAGATATACAAACTAGTACAGAATAATGTTTGCATGATATGTATATATATGTTTGAATTATATAGGACATATGAATTCTATGTGATTTTCCAAATAAGTACAATCATATGAGAATTTTTTTAAAGGCTTCTACAATATAAGTGAAAAGTAAAGTTAAATTACATGATTAATACATTAATTAGTTTAGGGTCTTTCATATAAACATTCTCATAGTGGTTCTTATATTGGTACCCTTTAGACCTGAATTCTTTATGTGACTTGGTGAATTTTAATATGCTTTGATGTATGCCTAACGTAACCTCAAACTAGGTTGCAAATATAGGTATGATTGGATAAATCATTGTCCATACTAGAGGGTAATAAAGAAGTGAAGAGATTGGAACTCATGAAAGAGAGATGATATCACTAGCTACTTATGGAGTAACACTAAGTATTGTACGATCACAGCCAAATTATATGATTAGACCTAAATTCAATCTTTATGAACTACTTTTAATCTTTAGGCCATTATGTTGTTAAATCTGATTTTTTGTGTGAATTTTGGACGGTTTTTCTTGATTTTCTTGGTTTGTTTCTGCTGCCCTAGTGACTTAAAAGACTAAAAAACCCAAAATGGTATCAGAGCGGTCACTATAATCTTTAAACACATAATTGGCTAAAATTATAAGCTAGTTTGTTGTTTATGTGAGCTTCATTGTATGATCATGTTATTAGGGTTTTAAATTGATTCAATATAATAGATTTTTATGTCTATTTGATCCTAATAATGGCTGGTCAGGTTAATGACATGTGTTTATTTCATAAAATGCAAAACTATGTACATAATTTGATGTTTTAAGACTATTTTGATATAGTTTAAATCAAATTAGAATTAATGGCCTAGATGGACTAGTTTATTTCTAAAAACCTAAAATGAATTTTGTGGCAAAATTAGGGACTGAATTAATTATGGACAGTTGTAAATTTCATGTATGAAATTTTATTTAAGCATTTATTATTGTACTTGAACGCATTCATGCAGATTTTACACCTATTTTTGATATATGTGTAAAATGGTAAAAGAGAAATTGAATCATTATTATTTTTTGCACAAAATAAATTGATGTGATCTTATGGGCTAGAGTGCATTCATTCAAGGAATGATTTTTGGGCTTGGCCTAAGCCCATCACTGGTTTTAAACTCAATAAGCCCTAAGGTACAATTTCTCTTAATGACTTAGGCTTAAAAACTTAAAAAAAAATTTGCCATATTTAGGGTTGTATTTCATCTTGTTTGAGCATGTGGGCCTTGGGCCTAGATGGGTGTTAGGAAATTTCGTTGTCGAATGGTCTGTATGGTGCATTCATGGGCCTATTTTTTGGGTTGTAAAAGCCTTCTGAGCCTATTTTACTAAAGGGTTTGTAAAGGACTGTTGAGCCTATTTTCTTATCTTAATTAATTAGTATACAATTAGTATAGAATGGAGGCCTAGCCCAAAAGGAAGGGAGTCTAGACATGGAGGCCCAACTCAGAAGGAAGGGAGTCCAGACATAGAGCCCAACAAGGAAGGATGGAGAGCCTATTTGCAAATGAACTTGAAACCTAAAGATTATACTATGTAATTGTGTAGGCCTAGTTATAGGTTCATTGGCCCATGATTGCACGATTAGTTTTCTGCACTTAGTATTTTACATGCTTTTATATGCTGATGATTGATTGTAACTTATACAAGTTATCGATCCACGTTTGCCATGCTAAGAAGTAATCGAATCGAAATTAATCCCATAAATAATAAGTCAAGCAAATTGCATGCCTAAATTAACAACCTTTCAAGGCATCAAATATCCAAGCGTGGGTCATGCCAAAGCTGGGCACATTAGGTTTTCTTTGTGAGACAGGGCTAAGATTGATGTTTTCTATGTCGCCATGTTAGAGTAGGTGTGACCCCCCCAAATTTGAGTACCATTTCATAAATAATTATTTCTTTTTCCAAAAGAAATGGTACCCAAACTTGGAAATCATTTTGATTTTTAGAAAATTTAATTTTTGAAACTAATTTATAAAAACATTCATCACATTACTTTAAATTTAAATAGTACAAAGTTTAACAAAATATGTTTTAGGAAAATTGAAGTAATAAAGTTTATATGCACTATTATTTTCCAACACAATATTTTTCATAAAAATACAAAACACCATAGTGCACAACCCACTTGATTCTTCAATCCTTTAGCCGAGTCTTAAAATAATTCCTTGCACCTTTATGTCCAAAATTTCGTCCCCTTTAATTTCCTATCAATGTTGAATATGGTAGGCATAAAACACAATGTGAGTTTTTGAAAACTCAATAAGCAACACTTACCAAATGGACAACTATCTTTTATTTATTTATTTTCTAACAATTCATAGTTTATGTAAAATTATTTAACTTCACATTATATCATAATTAAACCAAATATAACTCATAATTTGATCAATTAGGAAGTAGGACATAACCTTAACCAAAAATAGATGGAAGTCAGCGATGTACGCGATGTCAATACAGACTACGCGTTGTGGTTGAGGAAATACGCGTGGTCGCTGCCACTGTGTGTAGTCTAGTTCGGATAGATGCGTGGTTAGAAAGAAGTACGCGTGATCGGGGCCACCCCGCGTACTTTCTGGCCACGCATAGTACACTGGTCTCCGGGCAAAAATTCTCAACACAATACACAAATCATTTCATACTCAACATTTCATCAATCCTCAACATTCAAATCACAAAAACCAACATCCTTCATTTTAAAAGAGCACATAATTCAACATTCATCAATTCATAAATAAACATACCAATTTATTCAATATGCTCATGTCACTCCAATCAATTTAACCATGCAAAATTCAAATGAGCATTCACAATTCTTCCAACAAATGATCATCTATCATATGCTCATTTCAAGTTCAACATCAAAGAAAATAATGATGTGAAAATGTGACTCATGATGCCAATTGAATTTCCATTTTATGCCCTGTTTTGGCCATATTATTGACGTTTGCAAATGGGCCTTTCGGCCGGGAGTTTTGGTTATAATAATTGGATATCCATAATACGCCCTGTTTTAGCCTCAATTTTGCTCTGTTTTGGCCTGACACATTCATACATACGTCTTTGTACTGAATTTTAACCACAGTGCCCGGTGTAGCATGTTTTATATACTACCCGTAATATTGTGCACTAAGCACCAAAATATGTTGTGCACTAAGCAGCAAACATTATTGTGCACTAAGCACCATGATCACTCCCTCATTAATCTTGCTCACTAAGAGCCATTGTACTTTAATTTTATATACTCACAAAGAGTCCCAAATATATGCATGAATGTCATATGCACAAACCATATAACCAAATCATGCACCATCATAAGCTCATGTCATGCCTTACATCCAAAAATGCATTCAACCATTTGAATTATCATCATAATCACATCAATTCAATCAAGCATAGCAAATGAACTTATGCACATAAATGATCAATTCATCCACAAGCATGAACATCATTATCAATCAAGGTTATATTTAACCATACTATCAACATATCATATTTCACCATATCAAATCAATTATACCAACCACAACACAACATGTCCAACAATAATTATTTATATTTAATTTTGGATCAAACAAATTTAGGAAACCTCCCTCACCGTGATTTTCGTTTCCTATCATATAAAATTTTAATTTCTCATTAATTACTCTTCATAAATTTCCAAAATGCAAGAATGCACTTTTTATTACATTTTTTATTTTCCTTGGTTCTTAATTACCCTCTTTAAAATCCTAACCATTTTTCTACCCTTACTTCCATCTCTTTCACCATACACTACCAACTTAAATTATCACTGAAAATACTCCCAATATACCTCAAAACACTTACCAAAGTGACAAAACACCGTAATTTCCCCTATTACGTAAAATCCGACTCATCACTATTCATACGTCCCTGTTTCTCAGCAATTTTCAGTAGCTAAATCACATTTTTAACATCAAACTCAAAGAGAAATGGATAGTAGACGATTAGAACTTTCCAACGAGTACTTATTTACTCAAATCAGAGCTCAAATAAAAGAGTTATGGGTTTCAAAGTTAGGGCTGCAAACTAAAATAGGAATGAAAATAGATAGAGACATTCTTACCTTATTACAAGCCAAAAACCATAATTGAATCCCTCTTAGTTGCAGATTTTTGAAGGTTTGGTGAAGTTGTTAATGGGGAAAATGAATGTTTCTTTGATGGTGGAAGTAAGGAAGAAGAAGAAGAAGAAGGTGAACATTTAAAATGAAAAGAATGGTTAGTCGAATGATTAGTGGAGGAGGGAATTAAGGAAAAGAAAATGAAGTGGGGAAAAGATGGTGATGTTGTCGTGTGAGTGGAGTCATAAGTTGGAAAGATTTGGTTTTTAGTTGGCTTGGGTCCAATTTGCTTCGTAATATATTTTAGCTTGACCCTCATTAATTTCCGAATTTCGTAATTTTCGAAATTCATAATCTTTCTAAATTTTTCTTAATCTCCTAATTGTAAATCTCAATTAATTTCTCCCAATTGTTTATTTAAACGAATCGTGAAAAATTTTCCTGTATGTTCTTCGCATATTATTTTTAAGTCGTCCTGAATTAAATTCCGACTTCGAATTTTCTTGAAGCATATAATTTACTCTAAATCCCTAAATTTTTAATTTAACGTAATTCTCACTCCTTCATACAAAATTTATTTATCTAAATAAAACGCGAAAATTTTTCCCCGTAAATTTATGGATATTTATCTCACATTTTAATTAAATACGAATTTTTGGGCGTTAAGTAACATCTTCTGGTGTATTTATGCGCAATTAGTTACCGATTAACTAATGTTACTAATTCATTAATCATATAAGCTTCTAAGCTTTTATACACAACCTTTGTGTTTAGGTATCAAATGTAGAAGTCAAAAGACATCGATCCATCGATCTATTAAATTTGATAGTAATATGATTCTTAGTAAGCTCATTCATCATTTATTACACAAAATATAATGATGTACACAATAGAATCCTCTTATTCCACTTCGCATAAATTCACAATTATGTTGAGCATATAGTACTTTCTTGAATTTTAACTCTCAAAATCAAGATATTAAAAAAAACACTTAGTTTCTAATCGTGCATTTGGAAAACTAATTTCCAACGTATGCGATTAATACTACCTAAGCCTAACGCGTAAACGTTTACTTAATATTAATCGACTTTTTAGGAGTAGGAAATAGTAAAATAAATATTACACAAATAAATAAATAATAGTATATCATTTATTGCGTTCGAAACAAGGAATTTTAGCATTATACTGAATTTAATATTAATACATTAAATTTTAATCCAGTGTTTAGTTCGCATAAAACGAGCTCTTCACATAGAACGACATAATTATTTGGGCTACTACATTTACTAGACCAAAAATTTAACTATTAATAATAAATTCTATTTTAGTTCCATTTTCTAAGTTACTATAACTTAGGCAATTTATGTTCGTTACGTGATAAACTAAAATTATGAAAATTTTATTTATCTAGAAATACAACATTTCTAATAAATTGTACTAAACAATTTACACGTCCAAATAATAATTAAACTTATTAAACATTAATAATGAACATTGAACCAAAACACTAATACCCAACAAATGATATTTTGCGACTTAATTCTTATTAAATCTAGCCAATACCCAACGAATGATATTCTCAATTTATTACACAATAAGTTATTACGTCCACAAAGCACGTATGCACACACAATGAACTTCACAATAAATTTTTTAAAAAATTAACGTATAATCTTTGCGGGAAATTCTATATTACCCAAAACACTCAAATCGAAATCATAATTAATACTGCATTAATTATTATAAGTAATTCTCATTACTTAAACCTTTCTCGATTTACTAAAATTTTACCTCGATGAATATACTAAATATTCAAACGTCCTCAAAATTTTAGTTCAAGCTCAATCGCCATACCCATTAAAATTCTAATTAAGACCAACTTAATTAGCATAAGTAATTCTTATTACTTAAATCTTG
>CANYCX010206384.1:0-11379 GCA_948193385.1 Breynia disticha f. nivosa | reverse complement strand
ATATATAGGACGTGGAATTTGTATACAGGTGAAGAATGTTCCTAAAGTGGTGTAGGTAAATAATTATTAAGTTTTGCAGAATTTTATTAAGTACAGAGGGTGGAAGATTATACGTGGTAGCCACGATAACAAGTAGTCAAGTACGCGGGGTGGAGGAAAGATGCGCAGTGGCAACGACCACGCATATTCTACTTTGACCACGCGTACTTTATCAACTTGTCATAATTTCAAAATTGATTGGAACTTGAAGCAGGAGGTGTTAAGATTTGATGAATAAAAGGAAACAGATGGAGAGAAATAGAAATCATATGGTGTGAGAGGCGAGGAAGAGAACATAGAGAGAGATTTGAAAGGAGAGATGTGAGAGAAAGAGAGAAAGTTTAGAGAGAACTAAAAGAGAGATTTAGAGTTGAGCGAGAAAAATTTTAAGGAGGAGGAATTGAATATCAATCATAAGATACACGATATAAACTGTCATAGAGGAATAGCACCAAGACTGGTTATTAATTTATATTTGTATAATTTTTAGAATTTATATGGTTACATGGTTGGGAAGATATATTTAGTATGGTATCGAATTATAGAAAAACTATTTGTATTTATAGGGCGATTTTCATAGATGACAGTATCAGGATTAAAGTCTAGAGATTCGGATATTATAAAAATACAGGTGAGTAATCCAAACACACTTTTATATATAGTCATATGTGTGATTGCCTAAAGAAAAGATAACTATTGAATATGTCATCCTGATTGTATGCGATGATTGCAAAATATGGATTATATATGAATTTAGAACTGCTAGAGTGTGAGATTGTTGATGTGGCGTGCTGGGGTTGCACATATGCCATGATGCAGATAGTCAAAGTGTTTTGTGTTATGATTGATTAGTTGAAATTGAATGATGATGCATACATGCTAATCACACGAACAATAAATTTACTTGCACAATGAAAATGAAAGCATATGCATATGGATGAATGAAATGACTTTGATAGTAAAAGTATGATTATAGGTTAAATTCCAGTAAACAATCATAAGAAATACAGTTACGATAACTATGAAATTAAATCATACAAATGAAACTAGAAATAATAAATCATGGTCATACGTCCAAGAGAAACACAGATTCAAAGATATGAGAAAGAAAGTACATGATCCTTCATGACTTCATCCTATACACAGGATACATATTTACTTATGCAGATACATAAATTATTAAATCAGCGAATATGAATGATATATGCGGTCATGATTTTGTATAGTCACATGATTGATACAAGTTATGTTCATAGATATATAAGATATATGATGTTTGTATGATTAGTGGTGATATATGATTGGTGGTAATTGATATAGACTATGATGGTTATTGGTGGATTAAATTATTGGAGATGGGAGTACAATTTATTATTGGAGATGGGAGTAAAGAATATTAATGGAGATGGGAGTACAATATATTATTAGAGACGGGAGTACTGGAAAGTACAATACAACATATTATATTATTGGAAATGGGAGTACAGTAGTATATACAGTGATACATAGTTTTATGTTTACAATTATATATGATATTATATTGACCATAGAGATAAGTATAGTTTACATGCTTATATGATAAAATATACAGAATACAGATACAAACATAGAAAACGATACAAAATACATATACAGACCTTAAGAATGAATACAAAATACAAGTTTACATGATAATGAATGCATACACATATGTATATATATATATATATATATATATATATATATATATATATATATAAAATAATACAGATACAATAAATCAGAAATGAATACAAAGTATATGATAATAGTACGATCTTTAGTTCACTGATTCAAATAAAACATGAAAAGAATACAGCTAATATGTTCATATGATAAGATGTACATGCATTCATGTATATATACAGATTATAGAATTTTAGTAACAGTCATGAATATGGATTGATAATTAATAGGAAATGATTACTCACTGAGTTCGCAACTCATAAAGGTGTGTTCATGGATATTTTGTTTTAGGATTAGGTAGTAGATAAAAGTTTATAGAAAATAATCCAGTAGGTGAGTCAGTTGCCGCTCATCAGCACTGTCTCTCTACCGTTAGACATGTTTTTATATATATATGTATAGACAGATGTTTGTATGATATGTGTGTGCTATGATCACATGATATAAGACACACACACACACACACACACATTTGATTTATTCTAAGTTGATATATAGAGATACAATATATGCATACATGTCATGCCTAAAAACATGAGCATTGTATTGTAGTTGAACAGGAACGTGATAGTATAATACGGGATCATACCCATAGAATGTATTACACTAACATGAGTTGTGTTTTAGACCATGCCCTAGACTGGGTTGCATACTATTATACATATAAAAGTTGTATGATTAATAACTGATTTATAGAAAAGTATTATCATACGAAAAGGTTTTTAATTGTTTAGCATTATAATTTAACGTAAAATGTTGATTACATGATTATTAGGTTAATTAGTTGAGAGGGTTGCAGGAGCATACTCTGTTTGACACTTTTTTTAAAATATGAATGTTGTAATTTATTATATATGCAAATGAAATTATGAATTTGAGTTAGAGAGAAATATTGTTGTTATTCTTGATATTTGAGTTTTAAAAAAAATACTATATGTGTTATTTTCTCTATATATTTTGTATCTTTACCCATGATTGGCCAGGCCAGTGACTATGAAACTTCTTTATAATGAAAATATAACCTCATAAAACTTGCAAATGCCTTGTCAAGATCTTCGGTCTTTCTTCCCCTTTATAAATATCAAAAGCCATTGCTTATCATAGTCCTTTGACCCTATTTCATTCTTCGGATATATAATAGCTTTGATTTGTGGTTTGCAATCCATACAAGGAAATTTGGACAATATTTGAGAATGTAAAAACTCAGATAGAAGATATCACGTATTACAAGAGATTCTTCTATCCCATGGAAAATACAAGTTCTCATTTGAGATTTTTGAAATTTTGACTTCATTTGTCGGTAGATATCTATCCATGGATTACTATTTGGACTCATCTAGTGATAGATCTACAAATAATTTTAAGGTACGGCGACATACAACCTAAAAAATTGGCTTGATGCTTTTACACCCCTTTAAAATTACATTTGTAAAAATACCAATATAAACTTCTGTTAATAATAATGCCAACTGATAACAACTATATTTAAAATATGTTCATTTAGTTTAAAAGGATAGAAACATAAAAACCAAAATCTATATAAATAGCAAATCATATTATCTAATTCTTAAAATCACACAAATCATGACAAAAACTATCCAATTGTTAATTCATTCCATAACTAAGGCACTTGCCTTAAAAAAATTTTTAAAATGTCCAAATTTGTTTAATTATTAAAAAAATATTCTAATTAATTTGTGGTGGTCCAATCGTATCAGATTTGTTGAATTGACAATAAATTTACTCATAAATGTTCAAATTGGTTCAAAACTTAATGGATCAAAAGACTTATATGAGGATGTTAAAATATGTCAAGAATGTTTAAACAAGGTTCAAATTAGTTTGACAATGATTCAAATTTAATCAAAATGGTTCAAAAAATTCAAAATTGTTTTATATGGATTAATTTTGTTTAAAAATTTCAATTTGTTTTAGAATGATTCAGGAAGGTTCAGAAAATGTATAAAACTTTTTTATATCATCCAAACTATTTTAAAATAATTCAAAATAGTTAAAAATAGATCAATATGGTTCAACATGATTTCAAACGTTTGAGGATGGTTCAAATTATATCAAATAGTTTCAACAATATTTAAAGAGTTTCAAAACTACTTCAATTTGGTTCAAAATTGTTTAAATAAATTCAAATTATTTCAGATTGGTTCCAATTGGTTCAATATAGTTCAAGTTATTTTTAGAGATTTGAAATATTTTAGGAAGACTTAAAGTAGATCCAAATGTTATAAATAATTCATCTTGATTTAAAATAGTTCAAAAAGGTTTAAATTAATTTTAAAAATTTCAAAATAATAAAATTAGTACATATGGTTAAAAATAGTTTCAAATGGTTTAAATAATTTTGAATTGGTTCATAATAGTTCAAAAAATTAGATTAGTACAAATTAGATCAAACTTACCATATCATCTGATTGTTCACAATCTTTAGTACTTTGCGATTCTTCTTTCCTTTCATTAGAATGCTTGCTTTCAAATTAAAAAAAAGACAGACAAAAAAAACTACATAGATGTGATACTATCAAAATCTAACACACAAAGAAAAACACTAAGAAATAGGAACTAGATATTATAACTTATTCAATTACATATTTACAATTTTCATCTATATATGATAAACATTGTTAATAAACACTTCAAGAAAAAGCTCTAATATAGGTTCAGAGAAGTCAATATCATATTAGTTAACAGTTATAAACTTGTTCCTCAATTGAGAAATGAACAAAGAACCTTTTTTTTTTTAAATATGAACTCAGAATGATTTTTATTAGATACCTACATAATGTACCCATTGTTAGGTTGCATTTCATGTATTGTTTTTATTTCTTTTTCTGTGTTATTTTGCATGCGTTGTTTGCTTTATTGTCTGTTTTTATTGCATTCCATTTTATATGTCTCAGAAGATATATTAGCGACGATAGAGAAGATTGTTGGATTTTTTGGAAAGAAGAAAGAGCAAAGTTGATTGATGCTTGAAGAAAGACGTGATTTGGCAGACTACGAGCACTGGACAAAAGGTACACATGGTCGCTATCACCGAACGTACTCCCTATTCACAACTACGTTCACTAAACATGATAAATGCATGACTGCTATGACCACGTGTACTTGAGCAGATACCATGTGTAGCCTATGGGATTTAACAGAAAGAAGGGCATGAAAGGAAGATTTTGTTTTTTAGTGTTGAAAGACTCTTAATTAGGGATGTGTAGCTTATTAGGAGATATTTATTGACAGCCATTGTTGAATACTATCTGAACATAATATTGGTATGATATCAACTGTCATGAGGAAGTAAGTCTTTTAGCTAACCATGGTATATTGAAGTCTCTTTTTGGTATATTCTTGAGACTCTGATTTTATTAGTTTTAATATCATTACTGTTTTCATTCCATTCCTATTTTGATTTTTTTTGAAATACCTATTTTAATTGTTTATTATTACGTGTTGGTTGATTTGGTGTAGCCAATTGAATTGATTAGCATAGTAACAATCTTTTAATTAGATATGTAGATTAGTGATTGTGTGTTCTAATACAAGTGACAAGCTAAGGTTTTGCCATTAACGGATTGGAATAGTCTTAATTGAATGAATTGTAGATGTCCGAATTTATTGGTTTGGAAAGATCTTTATCATATGTAATGCGATGTAAAGATTAAATCGTTTAGGGTGTCCTAGAAACTATTTGTTGAGTTAGAGAAGTAATTTGTAGGGGTGTCCTGAAACTACCAAAAAATTACATATAGATTGGTTACTGAGTGCATCACCTGTAACTATAACTTACATGCATTGATCTTTCTCTTTTAGTTGTTTTGTTTCATTTGCAAATTTGACATTAGAATTAATCACCTATCTATTCCTGTTATTGATTTTTAGCAATTAAATAGAACTTAACCAAACTCTATGGATTTGATCTTACTCACCATTATCTGTAGTTATTCTTTTGAGTAGGAAATAATTTGCTGGATTTGATACCCATCAAATTTTGGGACATTTAGATTTGTTCGATTGTTTTATTTTTATTTTTAGCTTTGTGTTCTATGCACTTTGTTCTGCAGGTGATCTGAAGTTTTGTTCGTGAGATTGAGAAGACTTTAAAGTGATTGAGAAAAGAAGCCAAATTACGCAAAGGGTAGATACTAGAAAAACACAAACAGTACAACCAAAAAAAATTTCTAATCTATAAGTTGAACTCATGGATGACAAAGCCATTTTCTAGCCCACTACAAATTCAGCACGTACTCTATGTGAGCTATTTGCTCCACCAGTCGAACAAGAACCATTATTCATAACTCATCAACCATTGTCCGACTCTTTTGAGCTAAAATTTGGACTGATTCAACTCATTCCTAAGTTCCATGGTGTTGAGAATGAAGATCTCAACAAGTATTTGAAGAAGTTTCACATTGTCTGCTCCAGTTTCATGCCACAGAGTTTTAGAAGACCAAATAAAACTCTGAGCTTTTTCATTCTCCTTAGTAGACAATGTTAAATAATGACTTTATTATTTTCCTTTTGGTACTGTTACTACTTAGATTAAAATGGCTCGTTTATTTTTAGATAGGTTCTTTCTAGCATCCTGAGCACTTGCACTGAGAAGAGAAATCTATAGGATTAGAAAAAAGACTAAAAAACTCTGTATGATTACTGGGAATGCTTTAAAAGGTTGTGTCTCGCATGTCCACAATATGAATTTCAGAGTATTTGTTGATCTATTATTTTTATGAAGGATTGTTGACTATTGAGATGAGAATGAAAAATGTTACTGCAAATTGAGCTTTATTTAATAAGACCTCTCAAGAAGCTAGAGAGTTAATCTCTGTCATCGCTGCTAACTCTTAGCAATTTAGTAGTAAGACTAAAACTCATACATGTGTGTTCATGAGGCCGGTACCTCTCTTTTGGAAAGTAAATTTGTGAAGCTCATTTTCAAAATCTGATTTCCCTGATAAATACTATATTTTAAAAAATCATATGAAATCAAATCTAAAAACAGAGGAGAGAGAAAAGATAAAAGTTATATACACGCTATAATATAAAACCTCGGCCAAATCTGTTACATTTTTAAAACAAAATACCAGCGGAAGCAAAATAAGTTTGAAAACATTTCAAACTAAAATCCTGTGTGTATATACAAATGTACAACATATGTACAAATCAAAATATAAAAAATGCAAACTGGAGCTCGACCTTTGACGTAAGCTCCGAGAACACTGATCAACTCTGTCATCCAGTAACAGCAGCTACCTATGATCTGCACAATCATTTAAACAATAAATGGGGTGAGCATAAAATATAATCAATAAGGATTCTTAGCTTATATAACTTAAATGATGTGCAAGGGAAAAATATAAATCAACATGAGGACGTGCCTATCTATCTTCTCCCTATGGCACCCCGTATGCAAGTCAAACAAGTCACACAAATATGAATCAGCACACAGCTATCAACCACACAGTTTATCTAACTCATCTGGATCAATAAGATCTCAATATAGCACACAACATTACAATAAACTAGCACACAGCCTCAGTAAGATCACACAGGTAACTGTATCCACACAGGATCAATCATATCTCATACATATGTGAATGTAAATGTATAAAATGAAATGATAATGTAAATTCACACAGAATGCCCCGGGTTTTGTCCACCATAGCAAACAGCAGTGGAAATCCTCTATCGCACACAGCAGAGGTATGACATATAGTCTGAGCACACAGCTCTGAGCAAAGCTCGTAAATACGAACAATAGCACACAACAAGTCCAGGATAACACACAGTAAATCCTTTATCCACACAGGAATCATATTGCCACACATGCTCGTATCACACAGACATTTATGTCATATGTCGATGTATATGTATGAATGACATTCATATCAGCACACAACATTAGAATGACATTCATTCTGCAAACAACACAACACATAGCATATCACACAGAAGAGCACACAGCTCAGCACATAGCACAACACACAGCACAGATTAAACAATACCACACAGGTAGTCAATCCATATCCAGTCAAGTCATACCACACAGGTAAACAATCCATTTCCATTAGTATAACACTGAAGCAAACAAGTCAACCAAATATCAACATTTAACCAACCATGTTCATTATCATATCATTAATCCATTCCACCATTTCAATCTGATTCGTCTAATTCTAACAATCTCAACAATTCATTATAGGCCAACTATCATTACTTTGCCTAATTAACATAGATCCAAATCAGTTACGAATCAGTTTAGTGAGCGTATGAACACTTACCTCGAAACAAGCAAAATAAGAACCTAATATCGACTCAAAACTACTCAACAGTGTAAAGATCCCCCATTACGTAAGGAATCATATACACTACATTAATCAATCATTCATACATTAAATTCCAAGTAAAGAATCATCAAAGCATCACTTGCAATCCTTAAATCTTCCATATGTCAACATTTCCAACAAATCCTTTCTAAACTTAATCTTCCTCAAATCCATATATTCCATGATTTTCATTTCTAAAGTCATTCACAAAGAATCATTCAACTTTCTACCCTTAACCACAAGTATGTCCAGAAAAATTTCTATTCAATCATTCTAAATCATCAAAGATCAATACACTCTTCATAACCTCTTTGTAAACCTTACATAAACCAACTATCAATCATAGTTACCTTGTTAATTCTTGCAAGAAATCACTTCTTCTTCTTCAAAATCAACTTCCCTGATGTTTTCTCAGCCTTCTCTGGTGTTTTCTCTGCAAGGGTTTTAGTTTGGAAAGGTAAAATGAGTTCTTGCCGCTTCGTCGATCGAAACTTATATTTTTTTCAGCAAAATCGGGATCCACGCGTGGTGGCACGTGGAGTACGCGTGGTCGGTATGACTGTGCGTACTTCACAATTTCAGAATCTCTCCGATTTTCTTCAATTATTTCGTGTCAACCTTATATCGACCTTTGATCAACCTTTATATATTGATGTTTAAAAATTTATTAATCATAATTTTATGACAAAAAATTCCTGGGATGTTACAAAATTGCACAATCTTACTACTTTGATGGAAAAACTTATTTCTATTAATGCTCTTACTACTAATAAAGGGTCATAAGCTCTAATTTGTGCTGAATTAACTGTGGAACGAAACATGTTTTACACATGTTGACACAATGTCATTTGATTCAAAACACAGTGAATGACTAATGCCATTGTTAGCACGACCGTGTCGACAAATGAAACAGTTGTTTCTATGATAAAAAGGATCGAAGGTTTCGAGTGGAAAAGAGAAGCAGTAAGTATTAGATAGAGAGCATTAGGAATTAGAATTAGGGTAGAAGCAGTATATTCTTAAGGTTTAGCTTTATTTTCATATTTCTATGCCTCTTTAGAGTTAGATTTGAGTTTCCAACAATCAATTTACTTTCCAATCGTGTTCGCAATTACATTTTCTGCATTTCTGTTGTGCTTTTGATCGATTTCTGATTACTTTCTTATTTTCTTACAAGTTTTATTTTGGGTTTTGCTTTAGATTGACTCGTGATGGTTTTTGTTTACATTTCTTTCATGTTTCTTTACGTTTCTTGCACATTTACTTTATATTAAAAATTCAGTTGTTGAGTTTGATGTTTATTTGATTGGGTTTTCATGTTTTGAATGTTAATTTCATGTTTTGATGCTTTGATTATCATTTAGGTTTGTTTAGTTGAGCTTTGTGATTTTTGCCACCTTTATTTTATGCAACTAAATGAAGTTTCTGATTTTAGAATTAATGCAATTTACATTTTAGTTCAATTTCTAGCACATTTAATTTGATTGCTTTTGTTTACGTTGCTTTGATTTTGTTCGTTTTAGTTTTCATCGCTTGCTTTTAATTAATTGCATTTATGATTGTCACAATTTAGGTTTATGTACATTTAATTTCATGTAGTTTAGTTAAAATCTAAAATCAACTTTCAATTTGATTGGATTTCTAATGAGCAATAATAACTCGAATGATAATTAGCACAGTTCCCTGGGATTCAATAAACTGGGTCAAGTTCTTACGCCCCTATATTATTTGACTACGTGTACTTGCGTATAAATTGTCGTTAGGATGAGTCAACACCCTACTGTAATTCTACATTTTCACAATGATTTATCTATTTTTGAGGATTGAGTTGCTCGATTGGGATTAACTGAGTACTTTTGCTTGTTGTTGTCTACTTTTGTGTAATTATGTTGTGAGTTCTTCACTTCGTTTAATTTAATTTGGAAAATGACACAACCATATGCATATGTTGTTTGGTTCTATTTGCTTGATAATTACTATTCATTTATGATAACTGAATTCAATGTTATATATGGTTTATAAATGAGTCTAATATATATCATCCAGCTTATATTCATGCATTTTTAATTACTCACCTGAGTTTGATGAATATTTGTTGTACTCTGATTACCCTGTTGATCATACACCATTTCATCCCAATAGGTCTAAAGCTGCTACTTTATGTCACCATCATTAGTGATTACTCTATGGGGTTTTAGCATTCAATATCTCAGTATGTAAAGACCCATGCCCTATTTTTCCAAAATTAGAATTCTTTTTGTTGTGTTTTAGTGAGAACAATTATCGTGTTAATATTGGCTTCATTTTGTGTTTACAATTTTTAAAGGTAGTTTAGAAATAACCCAAGTCTATATTTGCAGGGCACTTAATTACTTACCTGGATATGCATTTGTGTGAATTTGATCTTGCTAACAATGAATTTATTGAGATTTATTGCACAGAGACACTCAATTTTGATGAATTGTGTAGGATGCAGCTTATCCAGAACACCACTTTAGGCTACGAATTTTACTCTGCAGAGTCATAATTAGATCCAGCCACCAGTGACAGTACTGACTTCTAGTCCCACTTATCCAGAATGGAGACATTGATGGTCAGATTGGTGAGGCAGATGACGAGATTTGAGCGTACACTTTCCCATATCATCACATGTCAAAGCTTCTTACCTCCATGACCAGACAACCCTTGAGGCACAGAGAAGCATCCTCTTCCTTACACTTTTACTTTACATTTTCTTGACTTACAATAAGGATATTGTTTGGTTTTAAGTGTGAGTATGGGGAAATAACATACATTTTTCATTTGTAAATAATCCATATTACATGCAATTTTCCTTTATTGTTTCTTTTATGTTTTTTTTGTATTGCATGCTCATGATTGTTCGCTTCATTGCTTAGAATCATTGTTTTAATCAAAATTTTGTATGATTTTTAGACTAAAGGAAATTTTCAAATTTTGAATAATTCTTTTAAAATCCATATCAATTTTAATTTGCAATCTTTATGGACTTTAGGCTTAGTGATGGCCTAAAAATGCAACGTGCAAGCGGACACAAACAAGTAGTATAAACGAGTACTTTTCAGACTCGAGTATCGAACCCTAGAGACAATAGAATTAATTTCAATTTGTTTCCGATTAAATCTTGCAAAAGATTGATTATGTTTACTAAATCTATAATTGAGTAATTTATCAACAATCAAATTATAAAACAGTGTTTAAGGGTCGGAATGTTGGATCTTAACTTAATTGATTAATAAATTCATTTATCTCACTTGAACTAATTAAATTCAATTAAATGGGT
>CANYCX010206314.1:0-13419 GCA_948193385.1 Breynia disticha f. nivosa | reverse complement strand
TTACGAATGAGTTTTTGACTTGTAGACTTCATTTTGGTCAACTAAACACCATCTTAGTCGCCTAATAATGTTCTTGGTCGACTAATATGAGTCTAGTCGGCTAAAACATGCACCAATCGAGTAAAAACTAATTCCAGAATGCTTGTTTGAGTTCTCAGTTGCACTTGGTCGACTAAACTTCATCTTAGTCGAGTATAGTCATGTCGAGAGTCTTTTTTTAGCATTATCTTGATTTGATTTCATAATTGACCAACATATCTCCAACCTATATTCTCCAACATCCTTTTGTTCATATTTCTTTGATTTTAACTCCTTTATAAACTTGAAGTTAATCTTTATCAATTTCATAAGTTCATACATTATCAAAACATGATGAGGATGTTAATGTCAATCACCATTAATCCAACATTGAACACCTAACTTATCCCATTGGAACCATTCCATTCCTCCACGAGCTCTGTTTCCACCCCATCCGTATGCATTCAATACTTTATGCATTTCTTCACATGTAGTTTCAGGTAAGAGATATAGACTTATACAGTATGAAGGTAAGGCCTATACAACTGATTTAAGCAAAATCTCTTTCCCTATACGAGATAAATTACGACCTCTCCATGCTATCAATCCATCTTGCAAATTGCCCCTAATGAAGTCAAACCCAGCTTCTTCTTCTTCCCAATTGATAATTGCATCCCTAAGTATTTTCATGGCCCATTCTATTCATTGACATTTACGAATTGCAACATTCTACACGCTTCTCTCTCAAGACATTTGAGCTTTAAATGACTGAAGACTTGGCATAATTGATCTCTTGACCATATGATCTTTCATAAAACTCCAAAATTTCTTTTATTGTTGCACAATTCATCTTACAGGCTCAAAAAAATAGGAACACATCATCTGCAAAAAAATAAATGGGTTACACTTAAGCCTGATAATGAGACTCTCTATCATGATATAACCCTTCTCGCTCACAATTTTTCATCAATCTTGTCGGCCCCTGTCCAAAAAGGATAAACAAGTATGGTGACAATAGATTATATAAATTATAAATTATTACACATTATATAATTATTTCTTTTCTTAAATTAAAAAATTGATTTAAAAAATTCCTCTTTTAAAAATATTTTTTCGCCCTATAATGAGATTTTTTGGATATTGAACGTCGCTAACTACGACACGATGTCGGTCTTCGGACGATTGTACAGAGATATCAGCTATACGAAAATAGTCCATTTGCATAAATTTGTACAATTTTTTTGTCACACTTAATACGTATATTTTTTATTATTTATGTAATATTTATTTTATTTTTTTAACAACTCTTCATACATAATTATTTTATATTTTTTAATAACTCTTCATAAATAATTATTTATTTTTTACTCTCTTTATAAAATTTTATAAAAACATTAATATGATCATATAATTCTACATTCATCATCTTTATTATCATACCTAAATGATGTGACAACATTAATTATGTAACATTGTACTATTTGTTTCATACTAATATTTTATTTTTTAAAATATTTATGTAATTTTTATTTTATTATTATTAAATATTTTATTTTTTAAATAATTTTTCATACATAATTATTTATTTTTTACCTATTATTACATAAATTATTGTTACACAATTATATTATTTTTACCATAAATTATATTTTTGGACATATAATTAGATATTATTGCTTAATCATTCGTAAAAATTGATTGATAGGTGTGATTGATGTCCACAAGTGGAAGGTTTGGACATATAATTACCCTAATCATTGGTAATCATCTCGTAATCATTGAAAGCATATGTAATCATCTGGTAATCATTGAAAGCATGTGTGGGGATGTGTTGATTGATGTCCACAACCATCCTAAACTAAGAATTTTTTTTTTCGGATTATTTTTTAAACAACAATAAATTGGGAATTGTTTTAAAAAAAACCAATATTTTGATAAAAAGCCCTTGCATTTAAGAAGCCGATTGAGTTCAATTTCCGCTGCTCTTAATTCTGCCAACGAACCATTATCCCTGCAGCCACGGACCCTTCCCGGGATCTTCTTTTGAGCATTAATACGTTCCTAACTCTGATATTCAAGGCTCCGCCCCAGACATCCAGTTCAGAACCACATACTCTCAATTGTTCTTGTATCCCACATCCTGAAGTGGAGTTCCACGAATTTTGAATGACAACAAGGGCAGCCCTCCTCTCGAACCCAACTGTTTTCGAACTTGAACTTTCGGTTTCGAGTATTAGGCACAAAGTGTCTAGCCTCAAGAAAGATAAGGAGATGATCAGATGTAGATTGAGGTAGATGGATCTGACGTGATTGATTGATTCTGAGAAGCCATGCCTGATTAGCTAAAGCTCGATCAAGTCTTTCCTCTATCCATCTCGCTGTGCCCTGATCTCTTTCCCAAGTAAATGGCTTGCCAACAAAACCAAGATCACAGAGATTACTCTCATTCACTTTCTTGCGAAACCCTTCCAATAGATGTTGTGAATAAGTAGCCCCACCTCTCTTTTCTAATGGTGAGAATAGGTCGTTAAAGTCACCTATAATGCAAGAACAGAATTTAATGCTACTACAATCAATCAAATTTAAAGAGCGTCTCAAATTCATGCTTTTTTTCCATTTAATCAAACACTTTTTCATCAACTCAATACAATTTTCTGATCATAACCACCATTTTAAAACAGATTTTCTGGACAAAAAATAAACAAATAAACAAAAATTTGATGCTCAATACTTTTCAAGAAGTTTTAACAGTTGAAAATTAAAAAAAATTGCATTTTGTTTCCATTTTATATTCCCAAAATTGAAGATGTAGTCTTTTTTATTTTGGAAGAGATGATAATCAATTATACAACTTCACAGGTCACCATTTCTCATCAAAAATAAACTTCAATCCAAAAGAAAACCAAAAAACAAAAACAAAGAACAAGAGAGTTTTTATGTGTACAAAATAACTCGGTCATTTTTCATTTATCAGAACACTACCGAGTGCTTTGTCTTCCCAGAGTTATAGCCTTCCTCCAGAAAGTCACAGGTAAACGTTGTTACGAATCTAATTCACTTAGGCCAAACTTATCCCAAATAGCAGAGCTGCATAAGCTTAAGGCATCCTCCAAAGCTTCTGCCAGCTAAACCTTCCATCTTCTTCGATGCTCAACCCTCACATTGTTAAAGCCTCTAATTATTAAGAAGCATGTCCCTTTGTCTCCACATAACTGGCTATTTCATTCACCTTGGTAATGCACTACATGTAATGCAAGCCTTGTTGGGTCCACACCAAAGCATGACAACTAAACCATTTCTTGGTTACACTCCAGAGGCTAGGTAGTAGCATTATGTGAATGGTGAACTTTGGAGGTATATGCATTGTAGTAATACTGTTGTGAGATAGTTTTGCAGGACCTATCACACAGCTAGTTTTGCAGGACCTATCACACAGCTTACTATTCGTATCGTCCACAATTAACCAACTTTTCTTCTTTGAAGAATGAGAATCAAATGCAAAATCAGTCCAATTTGATTCGTATAACCCACAAAGGATCACAGTTCACAAACCTTGCTCTTTTCCATTTCGTCAAACACTTGTCCATCAAGTCTCCACAATAATTCAGCCATAGGGAAGTCTCCATTCACCTGATCACCACCACTAATTCTGGATTCATTTCTGCCACAATACACAAACAAAATTAATCCCATTTTAACAATTCAATTCAATTTAAAGACTCAAATTCACAATAATCCAATCAAATTACGCAATTGGAACATCGGATTAAAATGAAATCACCAATTTTTCAGATCTTTTTTTATTACCTCTAAGCCACATTGGTGGCCCTCCATGATCTTGCAATGAAACCCTCCAATCAGTGTCAATCAGACCTCATCACAGCATTTCAAACCGGCACAAAGGACACAATCGACTAGTTTGAAGCCATTCAACACAACAATCACTGTGAAAAACATGCCCACAAGGCAAATCCACGAGTTCATCACCATCCAAAAACTCCTCCGAACAGATAACACATTCCTGCAATAACCCACCATTACTTCTCAAAGACAAACCCTCTTTATCAAGCTTAAATCTTTTTAAACCCTTAATGCAAGATTCACTGGCGGGTATAAAGTTTACACTACAACCTTCTTGAAACGTGGCTTCAACCTCACTCAAAGCCTGATTAATAACTTGACGATCATCAAATGGAGTAATAACAAGAATATTTAACATCATTGCTAAAACCCTAGTAGAACGATCGGTCGTCGCTAAGTTGCATGCAAAAGAAGATACGTGAGGAGTGACAGCATCAATAAATTCCGTTGCAAAACCATTGTTGGAGAGTACAGTTCGAATAATAGGCTGGCAAGATTCTAAAGACTGAAAAAGGTGACGTGGAAGTTGGTACGAGTTATTGGTTGAGGTTAATAGGACATGGACAGTTTCAGGGTAATTGAGTTCAAAAAAATGTTGGAATTGAATGTTAATGTGAAGAACTGATGTGGTGGATTCGCAAGAACTGAGTTGTTCTTGATGGGTTTGGAAATCATGATTCCACATGTTGTATTGGTAGAAAGAAGCCATGATGAAGACTGTGATTTGCTTTGATTGATGGAATTAAGGAATTGTTTCCTTGAAAAGAAAGGATTTTGGTTGTGAAAAAGAGGGGAGAGAGAGAGGATGATTTATAGGGTACGGTAGGTGTAATTAATCAGAGTCCCAATTAAAGAGGAATTCACTTCTTGTGCAGTTGCAGTTAGTGGCTTAATGATTGATCCCTGTGACTCTACAATTTAAGAATTAGTCCTCATCTCAGTTTCTTCAGGCCTTAACGCGCTTATTGCCCTGCAAATATGTGTTCCATTAATGAATACAGGAACAAGACAGGTATAAAATCTTAGAATAAGCTGAGTAATATTGCTCATATCTTCCTTAAATCAATAGGATAGTAACGTAGATAAAATACCAACTACTACATTAACCAATCACAGATCTTTCCTGGGTTGGTTCCTCATCCATCAAATAATATTTTAATTTCAAGTTATTTGCAGAACTTATCAAGTGTTTTAACAAAAAGACTGGTGAGGCTCTTATATTTTCTTCTTCTAACGGTCAGTAATTATAGTTATAAGATACATGAATAAGTTCATCAGCAGAAGAAATCAAAAGACGCTTAAAAGATCCAAGGGAAAAGGGGAAAAATGAAAACAAAAAGAAAAAAAGGATTCACTGTACATAAAATTAATAAACCAAGTGGACGGGTCTCGCTTCTCTTACAATAGCTCTCTGTAGAGGCAATTGTCTTGTGTGGCTCAACCAAGTTAATAATTTCCGATGAGGGTCCTCGGAGGTTTTTTGAACTTTGCTGTCTGTAAGTCACACCCCATAGCATCGCCGTTCAGCAGCATATTATTTGCAATCCTCTCCTCTGGAGTGTTGGAGAGCTGTTTGATCCGATAAGCACACATACAAGTTATAATTTTCCTGATTGTTTTGCGATTCACGTTGATTTGCTGAATGGCAATTGTTTTTTGCCTTCCTCCACAGCATCTCTCCATAGCCTGTATCTTACTCCGAGCTTATCGTAGGATACTGGCAAATTCCACACATTGGCTCCGTCGAGCATTCGTTCTTGCTGGCCTACTATAAGTCTCAGATCCTCATTCAAGACCTATTATAATGTAAAAATGACATGCATTCAGAAAATTCATATGGTCAAAAAAGTGACAAGTAATTTTGCTGCCAAAGATTATTTATAGACAAGTAATTCAGTCCAGCAGGTCAAGAGTAAAAACATATGCATGAAGTAATTACCAAGTATCCCCTCTGTTACTTAAATGAGATTTTGGAACCATTCAAAGTTGTGAATTGGAAAACAGAAAAAGTTAAGTACTAGAATAATCTATTACCTGCTCCGCCAAATGTCTCCATAGATGTTGCATAAAAGGAACATGTTTCAAAATAGGAGCAAAATCAAGTGACATTCTGTATAACAATCTGGTTTTTTGTCTCGATGAAGGCAAGCATACATGGAGTTGATGGAGATGAGTTGCACATTCCCTTGTGCTTTGGCCTTTTAGTTTACCAGGTTTTGAAATCCCTGTAGTTGATAGCACCATGCAAGGAGGTTGAAATTCCATATCTATTGGGTAAGGATCCCAATATCCTTGGAGTCCAGAGGTGGGTGTCAGAAATTTCACCAAGCTGAGTGCGTAAATGAAATCGAGTTACAGGATTAATACGTGACAAATACAAGTAAGCTTTGCGCTATGAATCCGTTTTGCCACTCGATAGTTAGAAGGTTACTGAAATCTGCACAAAGTTTTGAAGTTTGAAAACATTTCTAAAGAAGGAGCTGCAAAAACATACCTGGGTGCACTCCAACCTTTCGCAAAGGTTGACTTGTGGGTAAAAGGGGCATGTGCAAGATCTAATAAGTTATCCAAAAGTAGCCCATGTTCCACCGGAAGTTCCATGACGATCTAATTCATGCAAAAGCACTTAGCTTATGAGAATTCATACTTCCTAAAATATGTTACCAAATTTTTTTTAGAAGTTTTAAAATGCATTTATACCTCATAATGGATTTGAAAACCTTTGGGAGGCTGTAGTGAAGGAAGAATAGCTTCAGGGGGGTCAGTACCAGGCCAAACCCAAATCATACCTTCTTGTTCAAGACAAGGCAATGCCTTGATTTTCACATCAAGCAATCCAGTCGATGGCATTTTCTCACATTTTCCATCCGTTGTATACTCCCATCCTGGTATTTTCCAATGATCAGATTCTGAAATCCTTAAACTTAAACAGATAAGGTGTTGTTTTGCCCAATCAACAGTATCAAGTCGTCTTTAGATTTTCAAATACTCACCATGAAAATGACACTGGATTCGACCATCATTCACTGAACCAAGGTGGAGCGGGCAAGCTCTATGAGCACAGGTATTCTGGACAAATCCAGGTTTCCCATCTTTCCCACGAAAGACAACCCATGGTTCTTCAAAGCATTCAATAGGAATCTGAAACATTCACACAGTAAAAATGACTATAAAAGAAATCCATAAATCATAGGCCTCTCCATCATCTTTGGATGAAGAGCTCCGTGCATAGAATACATGGGAATTGGAAAGATTAATTTCTACTTCCATGGGCCCGAAATATGAGTTATTCATTTTCCAGCGCAATAAATGATGAGAGCAATATTTAGAGAACATATATTTCAAACATGATAAATATGCCGCCGACCTATAGGCTTACCATGGTATCATCTTTCAAATCCATGGAGAAAGTAACAGGATACCAAAAGTTCTTTAGATGAGGATGATATGGTGGAACTGGACCAGAAACATTCAAGCTTTTCTTGGCCAATTTCTTTCGTTTCACAATGTTCACAAATGATGTAGAAGTACATGGAGAAGAGTACGCTTGGTCAGGCTCGGCAGTGCTCCTTTCTGGTATCAGTCTATCATTGACCAACATTTCCATGTAAGCTAGTTTGTTCAATGCAGTTGAAACCCTTGCTTCGGATATATGAACCTGTTGTATTCAAGGATTAGACATTAAATACTGATGAAACAGCTGAGACAAAGCACCTTCGGAGAGTAAGGAATTGAATTGAAACAGCTGAGAGATAAACTATAGATTACAGACCTGTTTGTGAGCTTGGGCTAATTCTTGTTGCATCTCGGCAAGCTGTTTATTTAAGGCGCCAATAGACTTATACACACGAGCTAGGGGATTCAAAACTCGCACAACCTACATTCATATTTTCTGAGATCGGTGAAATTATTCTTAAAGACACAATATCATTTGTCAGAAAGAATACACTGGCAAAAATGTTCTAAATACCTTTTCATGAAAAATCATTATAGTCAGCAAGTCTTGTCTAGCGAGCCAATCACAATACTGAATGTCATATCTAGCCACTTCTAATGCTTGACTAACTTCCAAAATCTTCCCTTTACATTGAGGCATCTTAGACCTGGGATCCTCCACATCGAAAAGCGGGGCCCATATACTCGTCTTATCAATCAATCCACTGTTGTCACCTAATACAGCAAACACCCCAAACCCTCCCCTGGATCCCTGATACCGCATATGAACCAAAATCTAAGTCATACATAGCCTATTAGAGCATCCACAATGGGAATTTATTCTCCCACTTGATGCATATGTGGCAAACACAGGTTTGTCACCATGAAATGATTTATATTCATAAACCACTTCATGGCAAATGGATCCACTAAAATATAAACCTCACTTATTTAATAAGATGTATATGAGATAAAAAAAATAAGTTTACAGTAAATATTTATGGAAGATATATGATTAAAAAGAAATAATTTAATAAATAAAAAGTTAGTAAAATACAGATATGACATATTCATAAACTTTTGAAGGGGTTAATGAGTAAACATGACCTTAGCATAATGCAAGACTCGCTATGATGAACATTACCAAATACATTCACATAACGCTTGAAGTCAAACTAGCCTGATTAAGCAAAAGAAAAAAAAAGTTCAGTAAAATACGATCACTTCAATCAAGCTCAACCACCCTCAGTTCATACATTCTAAACAGATAAAATAACAACCAAAACATCAAAACTACTCCTCCATAAATATCCAAGTAAAAGTTCAGCCACTTTGGCCAGAATTCCAAACCCACAAGCAAAAACAATCAAAATCAAAATTTTTACCATTTGCAATAACTACCCACTTCAATTTATATTACACAGATAAAACTATCATAACTGAAGGTCAAAATGACTCCTCTTTCAATACTAGAGTAATATTCCGGACAAAATTTCAAACTTGGGAGCAAATCCCAATAAGAACAAAACGATCATCGAATTCAATAACAACCCACTTAAACTTATCCTTGAAAAAGGCCATGAAGCATTACCATCTTAGTGTTGAATTTAGATGATCTGTAAATAGAAATTGGCATACACAACACAGCAGCAGTTGCAACGGCATTCATGGTTGAAAGTGAAAGAGTTACAGAAAAAGAAAGAGAAGTAGAATGAAAAAAAAAAAAAGAAAAAAACTGGAAACTTGAGTGAGAGTGTCTTAGTTGTGGGAGGTGTGTCGATTCGGAGCGATCTCCACCGCCTAACGGGCCCCCCAATTAATTGCCACGTGGAGTACTTTGTCGAATCATTAAGATATCTTTCACTATCTCTTTGGGTCATTATCGTTTGTCTTTTTCTTTCGGGTTTTGAGTTAAACCAATCTGACTATCCTAATCGAACTAAACAGATCATTGAATAGTTGCTTCACTTAAAAATATCATTGAATAGTAGTTTCACTGATTAACTGCTAATTTTATATATATATATATATATATATATATTGAATTAATTATATTTTATATAATTTTTTATTTTTTTATAAAAGCTATTATTGTTTTTAAAATTTTATACTTTCTCTGTCCCTTAAAGATATACACACTTTTTTATATAGTGTCTCAGTATATATCTACACTTACTTTTTTAAGTTCATTTATATAAGACATTGACATTTTTAACCTCATTTATGATACAAATTTTTTAATGGTAAAGTGTTTCTCAATAAAAATTTTTAAGGGCATAATAGTAATAATATATAATTTAATTAACTTTAACTACCACAACTATCAATTTCTTAAAAACCATAAAAATCAAACTGTACTTATTTTTATGGGACGGAGGGAGTACATAAGAATTTATTTTTATATTTCATATAATTTTTTTTCTTTTTTTACATTTTATATGAAGTAGACTCTTTTATTAGGTTTAATTATAATATAAATTTCATATAAATTTATATAAATTTTATATATGTATAAATAATTTATACACGAATTTATATTTTTTTTTATGTGTTTAAATTTAATATAAATTTATAATTTCATATAATATAGATTTTAAACAAATTTTACCAGTCGTTCCTGAAGGATCAAGATATAATACTATCAGTGCATCTTTAACAAAATCATATTTATGGAAATATTTTAAAGTTTTTACCCTCAAAGAAAATATACGTTTAACAAATAGTAATATAAATTATTACGAAAAACAATCAATGCAAGAATTTGTAAATTTATTGTTGGATATAAGTGATGGAAAAATTAAATCACAAAAAAAAATATGAGGAAGAAAATGAACCCTCTTCAATTAGAATTTCTAATGATTTATTATTACAAAAAATAGCAATAATCTTGATGAATTAATATTACAAACATATGATATGTTTGAGCAGTCATATTCTGATATTAACTATTTACAAGAACGTTTCAGTATAACCCCTACAAACGAAGTTGTTGATGACATAAACTTAAAATTGCTAAATAAAGTGCTATATTTAAGTTATGACACAATTTGTAAAACATCTTCAAATATTGAAGAACTTGAATTGCTATTTCCAGCAGAATTTCTTAATTCTTTAAAATAAAACACATGATTTAAAATTAAAAGTAAATATTCTAGTCATGATTTTTAAAAACTTAAATTAAAATATCAATTTATGTAATGGTACTCGATTATTTATCACAGAATTAGAAAATAGAGTTTTAGGCAGCATCATAATGACAAGAACTTATGCTGGAATAAAAGTTTTTATACCAAAAATCACATTATCTGCAAAAAGAAGAAAAATTACCTTTTACATTAAAAAGACGTCAATTCTCTGTTAGAGTTTGTTACAATTAGTAAGAGCCAAGGTCAAACACTTCAAAAAGTTAGCATTATTTACCAAAATCTATTTTTACACATCGTCAATTATATGTTGCATTATTTCGAGTTACATCTCAACATGGTTTAAAAATACTAATAGAAGATGAAAGTGAACATTTTAAAAAATATACTCGCAACATTGTATACAAAGAAATATTTAACGATATCATATACATTTAACTTTTCTTGATTTTCTTTACATATTCATAGGTTTACAATGGAGTATAATGTATTAGCAGATTTAACCAATAAAAAAAGTTATGAAAAGTTAAAGTTCGTATTGCTAGAAAATGAGATTCCATAAATATCAATACAGGGGAACTTTTTAGCCTTAATTTTTTTCTCATTGACAAAAAGGTAATAATATTATATTAAAATTTATTTCATACATTCAAATCCTATTTTTTTACGTTTCAAAATTTAAACTTTTATCTTATTTAAAGAATGACAGTACACAAGCATCAACGAATAGAGAAAATGCAGATCACTTTAGGAACCTGCTGAAGGATACATTTACCATATTTCTGGTTTTTCTGTTAGACCTAACAAAAAAAGTTGTCGAGTTATAGATAAAGAATATATAATAAAATTTCAACATGAAACTGTTATTAGAAATCTTATCGACCCAAATATTGAATTTCAATTGAAAAAAATTTGTGTAATAACCTTTAATGATGTGAGAGAAGATTTCAGGATGATATTTTACTGATAGGTGTGCATTATTATATTTTTGCAAAATTATTAAAAAATAAATATTATTATAATAACTAATCTTTGCTCTTTTTTCAATAACAGAAACTATTGGTCAAGTGATCACTGTTAGTTCATCGACAAATACATTTGTCAGACAAAAATTAACAATAAAAAAGACTTAGAAATACACAATGAAAGGTAATATTTTTCATGGTTAGCTTTAATCAAATCAATTTCAATTTATTTGATGTTATTTAAAAGTTATATGTATGATTATGTCTTATTATATTTCAAACAGTGATGACATACTGAATATTACTCTTTGGGGATAAATTGCGCAACAATTTGATGAAAATATCGTTCTAAGTTTACATGGTGAAGAACCAGTTATAATTATTTTAACTGGCATGACGATGAAAATGTACTAAGATAACTTTTAAATATATTTTTTAATTTCTTGACCATTTAAAATTTATAACACATTGATATGTACATAATTTTTTTTTCTAAATTAGGATAATATAACCTCAACAGTACTGAACAAAAAATTATTTGAATATGAACATTACAGTTGTTGAGAGCATCTCTACTCATAAAACTCTTCAAAAGGTTTATGAGAATGTCACGTCAGCATTCCACTAATTTTTTATTTATTAAACTCTTTCTTTATACTCATAAGCCTCTCATAAAACTTTATTCTGGGATATATTTTATACATTATACACACACATTAAATAAACGAGACCCACTCTCATGTGTCATGAAGTGGTTTATGCTTATAAACCACTTCATGGAGAGAGAATTGCCACATTATCATACAATGGGAGATGAACTCTTCATTAACCCATCATAATGGATGCTCTGATGAATTCAAAAATAAGTAAGTCCACTTTTCAAATGTTTAACAACAACATATTACATTAATTGTTTGTTACTATTGAATTCTTAACATTAATAAACTACTTATTGTTAACTTTCTTATTTCAAGCTGTTTGTCTCTTTTTTCGTGGTGAGAAAGGCGACAAACGTCATCCCTCCTAACTGCGATCGCACGGAAACGGAGTTAGGAATAAAAATAATAAATGCGAGCATGCCAGGAATTTAACGTTATTCCAAACGTAATATGAATTAAAACTAAACTTAATTCAAACACGCAATCTGACAATCTAAAAATCAAAACGATTGTTAATGAGAAAAATAGGACGATCTCTTCTCATAAGTCCTTGACTCAAATGAACTCAAAATCGTCAATCGACAATAACAAAATAACAAGAAATGTGCTTAGAACAAGAAAAATAAGCTATAAAAGAGCTCGAAAAAATACTAAAAATAAGAGCGTATGAAGACACTGGGTAGGAGAACAAGTGCTCTAAAAAATGACGTTGATGTCTGAAGACTTGAATCTGTAAGTGATGCCTTTGATGATGAGTCTTTTCTTCCTTTTGTAGTTTGTCTCCTTTGGTCAATGTTGTTGCACAAATTAGTTATTCCTTAATTAGGGCTTTATTAGTCGATTTCCTTCCTTCTTTGTCAAGTGAAAATTTCCACTGCTAACAATCCCCTCCAATGGCAGATATGCTTTCTTTTGGCAAGTATTAACAGATATTTATTTCCTTTGGCAAACATTCAATTATCAATCAAAGATTCTCCAATCAGCTCCATAGAATAACAGCAGATATATTTAGGTGGATTCCTTGCCAATACTGCCAAAACGCTCTTGGGCTTTGGATTTTGGGCCCAAATTCACTGGGCCATTTTTTTGGGCTTAAACAATTGCCCCACAACACCTTGAGCCTAATATAAGAAGTAGGCGTATAGGTGTTGCTTAGTTGTTTTTCCACCATGTGCTTCTATGTTCAATTTAGTGAATTGGACTACCAATTTTATCTCAGAGAATACATAACCCGCCCCTCTAAATCCACCTAGGTCGACCTTCTTCGAGTATATAAAAGTGTGGCCCAAAAGGGAATACCCGATTATGTAAAAAAAGCGGGTATTGATATTTTCAAAT
>CANYCX010206245.1:0-10539 GCA_948193385.1 Breynia disticha f. nivosa | reverse complement strand
GTTAATCAACATTCTTGGATATTTTATCAAACAATATACCACAGGTCAATACATCATATGATAAAATAATGCCTCATAATTTTATTACTCAATAATAAAAGTTACAAACAATGCATTGGGCTAGGGCTTACACTAACAATTACCTTATTCTTTTTCTTACGACATATAACCCAAACACACATACCAAGAAATACATAAACATCACATTAGACATTCAAGTCCATACCATTCTTATAACACCATTATTTTCAACAAGTTTAAGCTTAATTAATGTTTTACGAATTCAATTCAATCAACATATGAACAACAACCATTCTCAACATAATATTATCCAACAAGAGGCTAATACTGCGATTTGTAAGTGTTGAACATACTTACCTCGGGCTCCAAGATTAAGCTCCTCGCCCGCTCTCCGATTCAGAGTCTGGAACTCAATACCTACACGAATTACGAACCATATAAACCTCATTAATCACTCTACTTACCACATTGCAAGAATTCCCAATCACTCTCTACACTTCTAAAACCTTAAGATTCTCACTCCTCACTCAAAACTCACAATGCAAGCCAAATAAACCTATCATTTTGATTCTCACACAAAACCCAACAAAACCTCATAAAAACCCAACAAAACCTCATAAAAACCCACTCAAATGGCAGACATTTTCCTTAAAAAATTAGAGCTTACCTCGTGAAACTCATCTAAAAACCCTAGGGCTCGTATGGTTGATGTTTTTGGAAGGAATGCTCGAGCCTCTACGTGTTAGGAGCAAGGTTTTGAGGTTTGGGAGGATGTAGGAAGGTGTTTTCATGTTAGGGTTTGAGGGAAAATGAGTGGGGAAGGTTGGATTCTCGGATATAACATTTTCTCTTTATTGGCAAGATAAACACGTGTTTTAATTTAACCTCTAGACAGGCCAAAACGGCCATGGAAAACGGCCACATGACCATTCCCAATGGTCGTTTCCACTCTCTGGGAAGCCAAACGGTCGTGAGGAACGGCCTAGCTGGCCATTCCCTGGCCGTTTCTGGCCAAACTTAGACATTTTTTGCCAAATTTTCGTAATATTATCGTAGCATTTTCGGGGCATTACATAATTTGTTTAATCGGAGGCCAAAATCATGGTGAGGGATGTTCCCAGCCGAGACAGTAGGCGTTGCTTGCGAGGTAAGCAATATGAATGCAACATTCCTTGTTTGTATGCTTTTTGTTTGTCCAATGTCCAGATTGCTTGTTACATAATGTGATAATTATGTATGTTATTTGTGCAGTTATTGAGGAGTACACATGATGGCTTGTTAATGTACATTGCTAGTGTGATTGATTGTGATATACCTAATGAGATGGTCAGGTATAGAGCTTGTGTTATTTGTGTGGGATTGGTGTGAATGAAGCTATTTGGAGTGTCCTATGTGACATAATGAGTGGATTCTCATGTTGTTGGATATGTTTGATGATTTGGTGAAGTTACATTGAATATCACATGGTTTGAATATAATATTGATGCATGAGTTGGCCTTAAGAATATTGTCATGACATTCATGCATATAGAGCTTTTAAGAAGTAAAGATGAATGTAAATGATAGCTCTTAGTGAGCAATGGAATTGAGGGAGTGGTTATGGCTCTTGGGAGCGTAAATTGGGTTAGTATATAACACATACTCTATCGCAGCACAGTGGAAGTCTCAGTTCACTTATTAGTGTTCGAGCGTGCCATGCCAAGTAAGGGCATAAAAATCTATGGTCCATAGTAATTTATAACCACATACACCCAGTTGACGAGGCCTATTTGCTAATGTCAAAAGAAATGGCTAAGTAAGGATGTAACTTAAAAACCAAAGTCTAAGATCATGAGTGTTGCATTGAAATGCGTTGGAGGTCACGCATTCGAAACCATCATGTCGCATTTAACGTGATTACGTGAATACATGTATGAATGAGGAGATTGGTTGAGTGTGGATGAAGGAATCGATGTCATGTTTACAAATTGGATGATGACCTTATTAGGTTTGTGAAATATTGTATGAATTGTTGTTGTAGTGGAAATTATGCCACATGAATATGCATGTAAATATTGTTATGTTCCTAGGACAATTACAAGTGATTGTTTTTGGAAATGAATTAGGTTTACAAAGACTTGGTTGTGGATACATGGCTAAATGATCATAGGCTATTTACATGCGATTATGTGTGAAATTAGATGAATATATTGATTGATAAGCTAGGTGGGATGATGATTTGTGTTAGGTAAATGTTGGAAATTGTATGGTATGTTTCATTGAATGTTTCATGTAGGAAACCAGAGATCCACACGGGGTGGCAGCTAAGTACGCGGAGTCGTTGTGATCACGCGTACTTCAACAACGACCACACATCTATTTGCACCTGGACTACGCGTGGCTACATCGACAATGCGTAGTTGGCCACAACTCCACGTAGTTCATCTTGATCATGCGTGGATCTTTGATTTTCTATTTTTTTAAGAGGCTTACGTATGGTTTATAATATGAAGTTGTATGAATTTGATATTCTAATTGTGATGTAATTATCGAAGCAGATTATATGACTGTTTGTGGTGTTTTGCTTACTAAGAAGTTAATATATATGATTAAGTTAAAATAAGGAATGTTGTCCATTTGGTAATTGTTGTTTACTGAGTCTCACGACTCACTGCGTTTTATGCCTGCCGTGTGGGCAGGGACTAGAGGGGATACTCTTTTGGATGAGAAGGGTAGATAAGTTGCTTGATTCTGACTCCGACATCAGAGATCGAAGAACCAAGGTGGGCTGTGCACGAAGATGAATTTTTTTTAAACTAGTGCATATCTTCTTTTGTTATAGTTATAATTGAAACAGAATTGAATCGTTTCCTTTTCTCTCATAACCTCAAACATTTTGTAGCTTAGTTGGATTTTGAAAACAATCCTTCTCAAACATTGTAAAGTTATATTTATAATAATGAATGTATATATTTTCTTTTTAATTTGTGTTCTCTATTTAATATTTTCAAACATCCTGATATCTGGATCTAATTATCATTTGGTGGGAATTAATATAATAACATAGGATGATAGTCGAATTTGGGTGTCACACCCCAAAAGATCTAGGATAGATGGGATGACTCTTAGTCCGGTAATGAACTTTTTGATCCAAACAGCTTCTTTAGCTGCCTAAGACACTACCATTTACTCAACTTCTGTTGTAGAATCTGCCACTGTGCTATGTTTAGAGCTCCTTCAGCTGACAGACCCTCCATTCAACATGAATACATACTGCGATTGCGCTCTTGAATCGTCCTTGCTTATTGGGGTCCAACATCAATGAATCCTGTAACACAGAGTTCCTCTTGACCTCTATACACTAAGGACAAATCTTTAATCCTTCTTAGGTACTTAAGAATTGTCTTAACTATAGACCAGTGGATTTCTCTAGGCTCCTGCTGGAACCAACTAGTTATACTTAGTGCATAAGCAACATCCGACCTAGTACATAGCATAGCGTACATAATAGATCCTATAGCTGACGTATATGGGACTTTATTCATATGATCTCTTTCTTCTCTAGAGGATGGGCAATCCTTCTTAGAGAGAACCACCCCTTGTTGTAAGGGCAACAATCCCTTCTTGGATTGTTTCATACCGAACCGCCTCAGTATCTTATCTATGTACTTTTCTTGACTTAGTCCCAAGAGATGTCGTGATCTATCTCTATAGATCCTTATACCAAGTATAATTTCGGCTTCCCTTAAGTCTTTCATTGAGAAACATGTATTCAACCATTGTTTTACTTCTTGCAATGCTGAAATGTCGTTTCCAATAAGCAGGATGTCATCGACATACAACACAAGGAACACTACTATGCTCTCACTGAACGTATGATATATCGTTCTTGGTGAATCCAAACTTCTTAATGAATTCATCAAAAAATATTCTAACTGACACTTGATTAAGTCTATAAATGGACCTCTTAAGCTTGCATACCTTATTAGGAAATTTTAAATCGATAAATCACTTAGGTTGTTTCATGTAAACATCCTCGAAGAAGTTTCCATTCAGTAAAGCCGTTTTGACATCCATTTTCCATATCTTATAGTCCAACTATGCAGCTATGGCAAACAATATCCTAATGGACTTGAGTATAGCTACTGGCAAGAATGTTTCATCATAGTCAATACCATGAACTTGTTTGAAACCTTTTGCCACTAGCGTACCTTTAAAGATACCTCCTGCCTTCTCTTTGAAAATCCATTTGCATTCAATTACCTTATTACCTTCTGGTGGATGAATCAAGTCCCAAACTTGATTATCGTACATTGATTTCATCTCGAATTTCATGGCCTCTTGCCATTTTTCCAAATTAGGACATTCTAAGACTTCTTGGTAAGAAGCTGGCTCATCATGATCAATGATCGTGATATCCTGTGTGAACCCCATTTTTAGAAAGTTAATTTTTGAATAAAATACAATTTTGCACCCATTTTTTTTCTTAGAATAATAACTCACACCAAGCAAAGGAAGATATATATATATATATATATATATATAAAAGAAGAGTAGCACATGCATTTCATTAAACCAACCCCAAATAAAAAATAATGTCAAATGTATGTGGAAGCGTATGGTTTTTGGTTTAAAAGAATGCAACTGCTAGAAGCCTATACTAATATTAGTATGGCTATACAAAAATGCAAAAGTATGTATCTCTAAAATCTCTAGGAGCCAACCTATCCACCAGGTATCACACGCACAAGATCCACCAAAACTACGTCCCAGCACCAGCTACTGTCGATCTGCACACATTTTAGCAAAACACAGGTGAGTATTTTTAATACTCAGTAAGCTTTCCCTTAGTGTTGTTTATATGCTGAGATACAGGGGAGTCTTTGGCCCCCTCATGCCATCCTCCACCAAATACAATTCATTAAGCCTACCCTTAGGCTTACACACAAGATGATGTTAACATGTCTTATACAAGTTTATAATGTGTTTAATGTATTATGGAAACCTCCAGAATCGTTTAAATAGTTTAGGCATGCATAAGTACATTATTCAGGTCAAAATTTGGTTTTTTAACCAACTAACATATGTTTAAACTCATACTAACAAGAGCACGGCCGTGCTAAATGAGCACGACCATCGTGCTCTTCCTGCCCAGAATAACAGTTTCAGGCACGGGTCGTGCCCAACTGACATGACTTCGTTCTGAGCTACAGATTCAACAACTAATAACCCACACATTTTCCTAGTTCACTCCAATCACTTCAACTAACATACACTTCATTCTCATTCATAAACTATAGCATATTCCAGTCTTAATTACTCATTATTTCCTTTAATTTCACAACATCATCCCTTTAAGTCAAGATTTCATTTACAATCATAATCATACACATAAGTATTCAAGACACTATTGCCCAACACCATTTGAATCACACATTATATTATCCATTCCATACTCACATTTCCACACACAATTTTCCTCATTCAATTTCTAAAAGCATACATATTCATTCATACCATTAACAAATCTAAAGTCCTTGCATAAACATCAACAATAAGAAATGAATGCATGCACTTATGAAAATGCTAATACAACCACACAATGCATTGCTTCGGAGCCTTAACTTCGCAAGGGAGAGACTCCACTCGATCCCCGCTACTTTGGGCAGCAGCCCCCTCAAATCAAGAGAGAGACTCCACTTGATCTCTTTGCGCATATTGGACACCCGTCCTTTATTTTATAAGAAGAGAGACTCCAATCATCTTCCGCGCATATGATCCATTTTCCCCCTTTATCGATATCTCATGTGAAATGCTCATACGATGCAACATGATATGAAATGAATGAAAAAAAATCATTTCCCAAGGGTTTAGCCGCACAAATCCATAATGAGCAACAAACATGAATCATAATGCAAATCAAGCCTCAATCCATATATCAACATTCCACACATTACATTACACATTCCATACATTCACAACACACTCCAACCAAGTCAACCACACTCATACAATCAAATTACTGCCAATATCATCTCATTAGTAAGCAATCTTACACATCACATACACACATACATTACTCCCAACACATTCTCATTCCTATTTACATCAAGATTTAATTATGCCGATATTGAGCAATCATTAATAAGTAAATCATATCAAAGTAAGTGGCAAAAACACTTACCTCGGGCTCTAAGACACAATCAGTCACCCGATTCCCGCATTGGGTTCTAAATGTTGTTACCTACACTCAACTAATTGCAATTTCTATCATTGAACATGCAATGTACCTTATTTAAACCTCTCATACGAATTTCTACCCAAAATCCCCAAAACTTCCTAAAACCCTAACCTCTTAAATCTCACCAAAACATATGTTTTAAGGTTAATGGCTTATAGAATCATGTTCTAAATTGAAAACCTATCAAAACCCTACCAAATGTACCTATATTCAATCACATTTCAGCTCGAAATAGAGAATTTACCTTGATTCCCATCACTTAAAAACCTAGAGGGAGGAAGGCTCGATTTGAGGCTGAATGTTGTGTTAATCTACAGAAAATCGAGGTTTGTTAGTAGGTTTTATGTTTGGAAGGATTTTAGTTCGTGGTTTGAGAGTTTTGGAAAGGTTTGAGTAAAAATAGGACGAGTTTTGAGTGAATAAATGACGAATGTCGTACGGTTCTGTCTTGATACAGATTCGGGCACGGCCATTGGCAAGGGTCGTGCCTCAGGTCGTGTTTTGCCTTTTCTCGAGTGGTCTGGGCACGGCTCGTATGCACGGCTCGTGACCACGACTCATGCTGACATTTTCTAGCAGTAACGAGCACACCCATGGCACGATCGTGCCTCACCCATGCTCATCTGCTGCTGCTGCTGCAAATTTCCAGCATAATCGACAGTTTTTATCTTCGGTTCGATGCTTACTTTCCGTCTAAATAAATTTCAACAATTTTTGAGGCGTTACATACTGTTCATCAATTATAATGAACTCGTACTATTCAGGCTCCTGACGTATCCTAGTTGGTCTTCTAGGTACTTGTGTAATGGCCTCTTGTTCCACAACTTCTTGTGGATTTGAGTCCATCTCCTCACTATCTTCTATAGGAACTTATGTATCTACATCCTCTTGCACAACTTTAAGTTGTACAGCACTCCCACTGTGCTTTTGCACTTAATTATTTTATTATTGTACCAGTCTCATGTTAGGACGATATCATATTTTACAATTAGTTTAAAATTGCAAAAAATTTATACAGGTTTTTGTTGCAAAAAATTTATACAGGTTTTTGTTAATTGAAAATAATCAAAAACTAAATTTTTGGCATCACATTATCTCCCTTTACAAGAGTAGCAACCTTTTACTTCTTTATGGTCTTCTAATTTGAATTATAATATACTCAGTCATATCTATATTTGCAACCTAGTTATAAGCTACATTAGAAATATCTCAAAACATATCAAGATCTACCTAAGTCACATAAAGAATTCAAGTCTTGGATACCAATATAAGCACCACTATGAGAATGTTTATGACTTCTTGTTAACTATGTAACATTTCCATTTAATCAAATCGATCTAATACACCCTTTCTATGATGTATCTATGTTTTCTTTTGTTCCATGATTGGTGAAATACAATCATCTCATATAAACACATAATATTTTTAGTTCATTATAATATACATTGCCAATAATCAACTAGGGATTTTTAAATATTATCCATATATTCACATGAATCACTATCCAGTGCCTTAAAATGATAATTGAACAGGACTAACATCATAGATAATTTTATTAGTTCTATGTGCACAAGACTATAGACCAATCAAATGTGTTGTCTTATCTTTATCATTCTATCATAATGATAAGCAAGTTTGTGTGAGACAACTGCGTTGACTTAGGGCTCACACTAACATGAATTTTGTCAAGCATAGGATGATCAACTAAAAGATAGCAAGTGCTTGTTCCTTAACTGATTTTTTAGGAACATATATTAAATCATGTTAATCAAAACAAACTACATTTGTGACATCCGAATTCAACTATCATCTTATGTTATTTTACTAATTAATTCGAGATGATAATCGAGGTACAAAATGTTTTGAGAAGGATGATTTATAAAATCCATTTACTAATAGAAATGTAACTTTACAATGTTTTGAGAAGGATGATTTATAAAATCCAACTGAGGTACAAAATGTTTTGGTTATGAGACAAAAGGAATCGATTCGATTTCCATTTCAATTATAATCATACACAAGAAAAATATGCACTATCTCAAAACATAGCCAAACACCGTGAACAACCCACCTTGGTTCTTCGTTCTCTGAATTTGGAGTCAAAAGCAAGCAGTATCTACCCTTCTCGTATCAAAAATAATCCCCCTCAAGTCCATGCCCACACGGTAGACATAAAACACAGTGAGTCACGAGACTCAGCAAACAACATTTACCAAATGGACAACATTCCATACTGCCATCTAATAATTATTAGTAAATCGCAAGTAAACACAAATTTATATTCAATTCCACAATATCAGACAACCACACTGCAATTATACACTCAAACAGGAGTCATTCAAACAAATCACCATAAGTAAGCATTCTTTAAAATCCAGAAATCAGTGATCCACGTGTGATCAGCCGTAATTACGTGCGCTAGTGGTCAAGTACGCGGTGTCGCTGCCACCACATAGTCTAAGTACCAATAGACGCATGGTCATAGCTGAAGTACGCGTGGTCACAACGACTGCGCGTACTTAGCTGCCACCACGTTCGGATCTCTGATCTCCTGCGTGAAACATTCAAAAAACCTAACATACACATTTCAATTCTCCCTAACATCATGTACCCATCCAATTCAATCCTCAACCAACATAAATCATTCAATTCCACATCAAGATTTCACACAAACATTTCATGATCATTTAATCAAATATCTACCACTAACTCATCGAATCATCAAGCAATTTACAATACGTTTGATCACAAATTATGTATGAATATAGCAAATATTCACATACACACACATCCATGCCATATTTCACCTACACAATATGTTCATTATCAAACATTCAAACATGGCATACCTTTCTTCACTCACACATAATCAAACCCATCATCTAGGCATACATTCATACGATTCCACCAAATACGATTTATGATTATGAATGACAACCTCTAGTTCATTTCAATGCAACCCTCATTATCTTAGACTCTGGTTTTCAAATTACGCCCTTACTTGGAAATTTCTTTTGACGTTTGCAAATGGGCCTCGTCGGCTGGGAGTATGTGGTTATAAATTACTATGGACATTAGATTTTTACGCCCTTACTCGGCCTGAATAACACCCTTACTAGGCTTGGCATTGATCGAACACTAAAAAGTAAACCAAGACTTTCACTGTGCTGCGGTAAAGTATGTGATATATACTAATAGTAAATTACGCTCACAAGAGCCATAACCACTCCCTCAAACCTATTGCTCACAAAGAGCTATCATTTACATTCATTTATGCTTATTAAAAACTCTTGATGCATGAATGCCATGGCAATACTCATATGACCAAATCATGCATTGATATCATATTCAAATCATGTATATCCAACATGAATTCACCAATTTATCAACATAGCCAACAACATGAGAACATACTCATTAGGTCATATAAGATACTTAAAACCACAACATTCATATCCAACCCATACAAATCATACAACTTTATACCTAACCATCACGTTAGGTATATAACAATCAATCTCACAAACCATGTACATTAACAGCACATCATGTATCCCCTTCAACAATCACACACAACTTACATAAGCATCATATTGTATACAAGCAATCCAGGCATATCATAACCTCAGAACACGCAAACAAGGAATGTTGCATTAATGTTGCTTATACCTGGCAAAAAATGCCTAACGCTCCGGCTGGGAACCTCCCTCGCCGTGATTTTGACCTCATATTATACAAATTATAAATTTACATTAATTATATATATACATGGCACTATGCAAAGACTATATGCTTATACACTTAAATACTCCCTTTTCACTATCTTTCCTCTTCCTCCCATTAATGTCTTTCAACTACCCTTAACGTAATTCCTTTCTTTTGTTTCAACCAACCACCATTAATATTCCTAACACATTTATTAAGGTACATTTTTATGATTTTTACCATACAACACCATCATTAAACCCAATTTCCTATAATCTTCCTTCTAAAGCCCTACACATTTTTCCTACCATTATTACAATGTCTCTCAGCAATTAACACCCAATCAAATTGATGATCAAAACAACCTCAATAGGGCCAGAAGATTCATACCTAAACAACAGAACTCAGAAAGGAACCTCGGGTTAGGAAACCCAAACTCCTCATTATTCAAGGGTGACTTTCAAACTTCAATTTTGGACACCTAAAACACATTTTAACACAAAAAATGGTTACTAACGGATAGTACACATGTTAAGCTTTCCAACGAGCCATTATTTGCTCAAATCAGAGCTTAAACGAAAGAAATTTAAGGC
>CANYCX010206199.1:0-17014 GCA_948193385.1 Breynia disticha f. nivosa | reverse complement strand
TGTCCTCATGTTCTAACTGGACCCTGTGCTTCATTTAAAACTTAAATTGGGTTTGCACTTACTGAGTATATTTTTATACTCACCCCTTTTGTTTGTTTTAAATGATGGTGCAGGTATAGCAGGATTACCGCGATGAGGATTTGAGCACGTATTTCTTAAACTGGGACTGTTCTGAAAAGGAAATTTAAAAGAAATGTATTTTATTTTACATTTCATATTTTATTATTTAATAATTTTTTTCATATCCCTGTTTGTATCGAAAATGTTTGAAAAATTTGGATAAATATTTTCTTTATTTTTTATGTCTGAAATTAAAATCAGTATTGGTTTTGAATATTTAGAAAATATTAGTTTTAATTTTGGGTGTTACATAATTCAGAAAAATTGAACATCAATTTTTTTCTACAGAAAAAAATCATAGACTCATTTTCTCTCATTCTTCTCTCTTGGCCATAAAAACCATAGAGAAAGCTAAGTGTTTTTTTCTCTCAAGGATTGTTTGTAAAGACGAGTAAGCAATAGAACAGATCGCACGCATTAATCTCTTCTTCATCGTGAGTTGTAGTTGGAGGTGACCGACAACATCATTGTCTTCAAGATATCTCTAATGTTCCAATGCGCTAATCAAAATAATATTTACGTTTGTGTAATTTATTTTATGTGTTATTGTTTATTGCACCGTGTAGAGAGATACCCCTCATTGATTAATACTCTTTTTGTCTAAAGTAATAGGTAATATTTTTAAATGACTTAATATATAGATAATTTTTTTTATTTTTATACACATTATTTGTTTAAAAATCATATTTAGTCTAGTAAAATTAAGAAAAAAGATAAAAGTGAGAAGTGAGTCTGAGCTGGAATGAGGCCGACCCAATAGTAACCGTTTAGTGGGACCCATTGTTCCCACCAATCACGAACCACCAAGAACAATACCAAATCCAACCACCAATCAAAACGCAAGAATTTCGTACCAAATTGCTCGCCGCCTACTCTCCGCTCATCAAGGAGTCAACTTCCACCTTTCATTTATTCACCTTTTTTTTTGCTTTTATTTGCCTTTTTTTTTAATTTTATATTCTATTCTTTCTCAGTAGTTATGGCCGGATTTCTTCCTCACCAAATTGCTCTTGTTTACTACTTATCTATTTTAACACGATTAGATGGTTATAAATCTACACCATCCATTTAAACATGTATACCTTTATCGTGTTATTTCGTATCATATTTTATTTGTCATGTCGTATTGTCGTAAACTTAGATTAAACCTCTTTAAACAAACAATGTTTAATCTTGTTGTGTTTAGCGTACAATAAAACCTATTTAACCTAAACATGTTTAGTTGTGTAGTTAGTAGTGTTGTGTAGATAAAATGAACAAATGAGTTGTGTTTTAATAATTGTCTCATGTGTGTTCGTACCACGATAATCATGTCAGAGAAGTAGATTAATATGACATGATTCCGACCAGCAGACATGAATTATCAACCCTAATATTAGTTGCACTTTTAGGGTAAGGACAGTTGAAAAATAGCAAGTAAAGAATCCTGCAAACAGAAGAAGCTGAGAAGAGAGGGTGTTATACTATTACTCCCACAAAAACCCTATAAAGCAATAAAGGCTTTTGGAGAAACAATGAGTTCATGTTTGTTCATGTAAACTGTGAGTGGTTGACAGAGAAATTTTTAGAAAAGTTGTAATCACCATTGTCCCTCCTTTTCCATTCCAACAAATCTTCAACAAGCCTGGAATCAAGAATAACACTATCTTCAACTTTTTTTCTTTGAGAAAAACAACAATAATCATGAAAATTATTGAAAAGAAGGGCCTGTTTTGATTGTGTGAACTTGATTGAATCACACTTAATTTGCATGAAAAGAGGTGTTTCTTCACTTATGCTTTCAACTTCTTGCCTCCAAACTTACCCAACCATTTCCATTGCTTTCTCTTTGTCTCTTTTTATTGCTTTTTTTTTTTACATTCATCAATATGTTAGAACAACTGTTTTCAACAAGATGAATAGTGGTATAGAAACACGAGTTGTAATGTGAAAATTCCTCAAATCTTTGCCAATGGACTGATTAAATTATTCAATTGTGGATTACCAAATTGACTGTTCATATTTTGTGTTTTTTCTTTTCATTCCAGAGGTGTTAGATGAGTTGACAATTTAGTCTTCTATAAGTTTTGGTTGAGTGTGCTCTTTAAGTTCGAATTACAGCAGAGTTACTTTCGTAAGACAAGAACTATGTTTCCCGATTTACTGCTAGATTAATCATCACCGAAAATAAGAATATTTGATAGTTAAAAAAAATAATGATCTCATCCATTTACGATAAGTTAATGATAGCCTAACATGCAGCTCTACCTCCACCAATCAATCAACCATAGCATTTTTTTTGTTTTAAAAGTGAATATTTGGTCTTGATAAGGTGAATTAAAAATTTCCAACAATTACCTATAAAATTTTTTAAAAAAATCCCAAATAATTTTAGGCTGATCGAATTATTGTCCCAAGTCAATTCTTTAATGATATGGAAAAAGAACGTTTGCCTAAGTATGTGGCGTCAAATGATTGAACCAGAAAAATTAAACTAAGGAAATTATCAAATTAACGAGTATTAATCAATCGAATCGATCGATTATCTGAACTCTATATGCATTAAACTGAATTAAACCGGCCGAACTTCAAAATTCATTAATTCGAACAAATTTTTTCTGTTAGTTAATTGTCTTTTTAATTGATTAACCGAATTTTAGACACTCCAATAGTGGACTATGGACGATAATAAAGGTATTTAAACCCCACACTCACATGGCTTAATCTCTCTTTTTTGATCCATCACATCCTTTGATTCTGCTAACTTTGTTTATCTATTTTTTTCCATAGAACAACACGCAGCAGTCTCACGTTCTAATCCAATCAATACGCATCCAGACATTAACTGTCATTTCGCACTTGGAAAGCAAAATAATAATGATAAAACAAGTTTATAGGTTCGCAGTTACAACAGGAACTGTCAATCTCTGTCACAAAAGGTCATATTCTTAGAATTATTCAGAAGATTCGAAAATTTATACGACCATGATCCCTTGAAAATACCAACAAGTAAAAGAAATTTTAGGGTAAAACACATTATTAGGTTCTTTAATTTTAAGGGTAAGATTTCCTTTCTGAATCGTATGATTGTGTTGATGGAAGCCATGTACTTGTTTGACTGCATTGTAATGGACCACTGTAACTCAGTTGCTTTTGAATCACATTAGATTTTGGCATCAGTGTAAGAATCTTTTCTGCATAGTTGAATTTGGAGTTCAAACTTCTATCTGTGTCATCGTCAGAATCAAATCGATTGACCAGGTTGATTTCTTTACGCATCTGATCATGTATTCCTGATCTTATGGAATCTCAACCAAAGATTTGGCTTCAAATGTAAAAATATTTTGAGTTTTCACTGGATAGAAACAGAAGAAAAATCACATTCTACGACTGTAAGTTCCAAACAATTTTGATATCTCCAAGAATATTAAAAATTTCTATTAAAAAGTGAAACAGCATGCTGGCAGGTGCAGGAATATGAATAATTTAGTTGAACTTCAAATAAAAAAAAACTGAGATTGAGAGAGAGAAGATAAATTAAATTAACATGTTGTAATCATTGGAGATTGAGAAAACAAGATGGCTGTGCAGATTTGCAGATGGTGAAGTGTCGGCGACAAACTCATACACAGACAGAGTTATTTAATCAGTTTAATGGTTTCACATAAGACAGTAGGCAGCAACACACCAGACTGTGTGGATTCCATTAATGAAATCGTACAGTTTTCAATTCTCCTTTTTTCTTTCTGGTGTTGCTGCAATTGCTCACCACTTTTCCATTAAAATTGAGTTATGATTCAATTATGATAGGAAAATGGTTGGATGAAATGGGACATTGAGAGTCTTCTCAATACAGCTCATGCTGTCTTCTGTTTTGCACCTCACCGTACCAGCTCATTCCCATATGATTCCAGAGAGAGAAACAAGCTGCAATGCGAACAAGTTTAGGTTCAGATTAATAATTCTATCCTGCCCATCACTCCAGTTAGTATGAATTTTCTGGTTGTAATAATATGAAAAAGGTGATGTTTTCCACTTTTTAGACACCTGGTAATATGGAGCAGAGAATGAATAAATAAAATTTAAAGGGCCAGCACAGCAATATCCACAATTCAATTTATATCGGCATGCACATTTTACATGAAGGCATGCACTGCACGCATCACACACCTTTTGGTCCAACAAAATTAATAATAGTATGTATGCATGTGTGCGTGTACCAAATGATGAACCATGCCTCCTTGCATTTTCATTTTTCCCACAATTGAAATGCACTTACTGGTGAAAAAATTAGACCGAACCGCTGATTCTAGAACTAAATTGGCGTTTTGTGGTTTCAAATTGGCAATTTATTGCACATTTTAGTGAAAAATTGAGCTTAACAGAAGAATTGAAATTCGCCCGAATCAGTTTGAATCGTTGTTTGAAAACTGAAATCGAAATCGAATTGGTCAAACTGTGTACTATACGGTCCGATTCCAATTTTTTTTGTTCAAATCGTAAACTGTTAGTTCTGAACTGGAACCGCAAATCGATTTTGCATCTCCCGCTCATTATGGATGGGTTGACAACACAGAGCCTAACCTACAAAACTTAAATACCAAAAAGAACAAATCCATTCAATATTCATGAACCCACATGAACCCATGTGCATGCACCAATTTAAAACTCATACACCTCCCAACTTTTCCTTGATTGTTGGCTATGACACTGTACAACCTTGAGCTTTGATGCATTGTTCTGCAGATACTACACTTTATAGCCACTTACTTACTGCCACCTTCACCTGATCCACTCACACCACACCAAGCTCGAGACGGATCCTTTATAAGATGGTCGGTCATGCTCATGCATGCAAGTATAGCTTCCACATTTTGGATTTGGTTACTTGTTCAACAGATACGTTCTTGTTTACTGGTTGTTCTATGATCATACAAATGAAATTATTCTGAAGAATTTGATTTTTTGGTTTCCATATTGCTTGAGACATGTTGAATTATTGGTGTTCATGTGTATACTTGAAGCAAACAGTATCAAGTCGTGTCTGTCCAATTGGGATGCGTATTGATCAAGCTAGTGATCTCCTCAGGCTGTACCAATTAATCTACATGCTTAATTATAAACAGGGACCGGAGAGATTTGTTAGATTGAACAATATTGTTAAATTTATGTATGTTCTTGAAAAGTTGTGAGATTAATAATGGAACTTCATCTGCTGCTCATCAGTTGAAATTACAATTTTGATTTCCCCAAACAGGTCGAGGGTTTCATCTTTCTTGGAGGGACTCTAAAAATAGTAACATTAAGACCAAAGGCCTCTCCAAATTTGACAGCCATGTCCTCCAAGTCCAAGCCCAACTACTCCCAAAGACTTGCCTGGTTGGTTCATCTTATGCAGGGATGACAATTGAACCCAAAATTCATGAAGAATCTGTTTTCCTTCCCCGTTTTGATCGGAGAATTCCCGGTTTGACTAGGTATGAGGACAGAAATGGGAAATCCCCGTACCCGTTGGGTAATACCTGTATTCATATCTATTTATATATATTAATTATATATTTATATTACATATATGTTATTATTATTATTATTATTATTATTATTAGTAGTAGTAGTCGTAGTATTATATACATATATAATTATTTTTTTTAAAATATTGTATTCTAATTATTAAAATTTAAATTATATATACATATTTTATTTATATATTTTTTTCAAAAAATTAAATTTTAGTATTAAAGCAGGTATCGGGGATCTCCGTGGGGATCCCGATGTCCGACGAAGACGGGAATGATATCCAAAATACCATCCCGATGGGGACGAGGGCGGGAATGGGTTTGGGTTTCGGGTTTCGGGGACGCGGACGGGAAAAAGGGTCCCCGAAGATCCCCATTCCCGTTGCCATCTCTAATCTTATGGTGCTTCATCAAAGAAGGTTAGGATAAAATTAATTCCGACAAGTTGGTTTTAACGAGGAAGAATGGTTGGAGAAAAATTTGAATGAAAATATCCAAACAACCATAAGGATGGAGGGGTCGTTGCTCTTCGAGATTACCTGTTGATTCTTATGGAAGTGGAGGAATCAATTCATTTTTAAAGGTGGCTTGGTGCTTTGAAAAAAAAAGGAAAGAATCTAGATTTATTGTTTGAGCTCCAACAAGTCAAAGAGTAATAAGTCAAACCTTCATCCTTACTATAGATAAATCCAAATGGTGGGTTGGAAACCACTAGCAGCGGAAACATTAAAGATTACAAAACTACATTTAATAAAAATCATTGTCAGCAGAAATTTGTAATTTCTTAAACTTAACTAATTCATTAGTTAGAAAATTAACATTAAGTTTCAATTTTAAGGAACTCTCTTTATTGATGGCTCGTCAAGCAAAAGGACAAGTTTGGCGACAATTGCATAGGTATGTAGAGATGAGCATGATAATTGGGTTTTGGGTTTCATGAGGAATTGCGGTCTAAATAATGTTGAAAATACAGAAATATGAGGTTCTAAAAGGACTTGAATTTGCTTGGAGAAGTGGATGGAGAAGAGTATCTTTAGAATGCAACTGATTCGGTCGTATATGCATAGAAAATGAGAAGTGAATAATCAAAATATGGAGGGAAAACGATCATGTCGCAAATATTTTTTTTAAAAAAGCTTTTACTTGAAAGAGGAATTCATTATCATGATAACATTCCTGTGTATAATACACCTATTAAAGTTTGATAGTACCCCGTGTAATTTGACCTCTAGCATCCCTATATAAAAAAAATCTTATGGCTTACGGTGCTTGATCAATGCATACCCACGTCTCGTGGGTACTCATTAGTAATCCTGAAACAGTACCTTCACAACCAATTTCAGAAAACAATGTTTAAATCCCATCAACCAGTTTACAAATACAAAACAAGGTTCAAGGGTTCAATTTTGATTGGAGCAGATACAATGATTTCGCGCATCCTCAAATAACGACATAACACTTTGGTAATCGTTTAATTTGGTAATATTGTCTTCTTTAGTAAGCAATTTCTAATCATATTCCTTCCTTCAATGCCAAATCTCATGTTAAATCACCTGTGGTTTATCCATATGGACAACATAGGGCTCCAAACTTGGCATCAATATTAACACCCCACCCAACTACTCGCGAAAGTGACGCACTTTCATGTAATTCACTCGCCATTTTCATTATCTTGTAACCAACGAAGTCATTTTTTCAAGAAACTTCACAAAATGAAGCACTATCTGGTGCAATCTGTGAACAGAGATTGTATATTGATGATGATGCTGATGATGATTATATTATTGATCATAGGATTGGCTAAGGCTGATCAAAATATACCAACCACTCTTGATGGACCTTTTAAGCCAGTAACTCGAAAGTTCGATCCATCACTTCGAAGAGGCAGTGATGACTTGCCTATGAGTGATCCAAGGCTTCAAAAGAATGTAACTTCAATGTTTCCAGAACAAATTGCTCTTGCCATCTCTTCTCCAACTTCAATGTGGGTTTCTTGGGTTACTGGTACTGTTTATTTCCATTTTATCATTTCTCAAATATTTTGTTGGATATTGTTTGCTTGCATTCAATGATGAAAGCATGTTTATTTGCAATTCTTCAGTTGGGTTGTGACTAAAGATTCAAGCTTTTTGTCAAGAATGTCGAATGGTGTATAATTAGGTGGTCTTGAAGTTTGTACTGTGATTTTGAGTTCCGCGTTTGGATTAACTATGGATATGAGGTTTTGAGTTTGAAAGTTTGAATTGATTGTTGCAATGGTTTGAATTGATTGTTGCAATGGTGTGTTTTTTTTCTGGCTTGTTCAGGAGATGCACAGATTGGTTCTAATGTGAAGCCTCTCGATCCTGCATCAGTCTCAAGCGAGGTTTGGTATGGGAAACGAAGTGGGAAATATACGAGGAAGAAGAAAGGACATGCAACAGTTTATAGCCAATTGTACCCTTTTGAGGGACTTCTGAATTATACTTCCGGGATCATTCACCATGTCAAGATTGATGGTAAAGAAAATCGTTCTCCTTCAAAATTTTCAAGCTGTTTCTATTGCTGACTGTTCTCCGTTGATAAGACTAGTTTATTTCTGAGTTAAATTGTCAGGATGTAAATCATTTCTTTGAAACTGATTGTTGGATTGACACATTGGATCATGCGTGGCGGTGATGATTCACTCTTTCCGGATTTTCTTATTGTGCAGGTCTTCGACCTGGGACAAAATACTATTACAGGTGTGGAGATAGTTCTATCCCAGCTATGAGTGAAGAGCTTGTCTTTGAAACCTTACCATTGCCTGGTCCTGATGCTTATCCTCGGAGAATAGCAGTTGTTGGAGATCTAGGACTCACAAGCAATACTTCAACAACCATTGACCATCTAACCATGAATGATCCTTCAATGCTTTTAATGGTTGGAGACTTAAGTTATGCAAATCAGTACAGAACAACAGGTGGAAAAGGAGCTCCTTGCTTCTCATGTTCATTCCCAGATGCACCTATTAGAGAGACTTACCAACCGCGTTGGGATGGCTGGGGAAGGTAACTTTTGCGTGATCAAAATATGGTGAAATCTACATAACTTTTCATTAACATTGGTTGATCGAAATGTTCTAGTGAAATCAATATTTGATCTTGTCTGTTGAGACATTTACATCTCAATTCAGGTTTATGGAGCCAGTGATCTCGAAAGTTCCTATGATGGTCATTGAGGGTAACCACGAGATTGAACCTCAAGTAGATGGAATAACTTTCAAATCATATTTAACTAGATTTGCAGTTCCATCAGAGGAGTCTGACTCTAATACTAACTTCTACTACTCTTTTGATGCTGGAGGCATACATTTTATCATGTTGGGGGCATATGTTGACTATAATGCTACCGGTAGGGAGTTATTCCTTTTCTGAAAAGTACAATCACAGTCGTAGAATGTACATTATAAGCCTAATACTTGAAGCACCTCTGCAACTGGTTAGTTGAATGCAATTGATTTCAATTCTTTTAGGCGTTCAGTATGCTTGGTTGAAGCAAGATCTAGGCAAGGTAGACCGCAGCAAGACACCCTGGCTCATAGCGGCATGGCATCCCCCTTGGTATAATAGCTATTCTTCACATTATCAAGAATTTGAATGCATGAGACAGGAAATGGAAGCGCTCCTTTATCAATATCATGTAGACATTGTTTTTTCTGGTCATGTAAGTGATGTCACTTTCACTCTTTTTCCAGCACAAACGATCTATTTGAGCTTTCTGAGCCTGTCATTTCAGAGGCTTCATTAAGATTGCAGAAAAGCAGACTGATATTTAGTTTTTTTTTTGGTTGCCAGATCTGGAATAGCCTATAAACTCGAGATTAATGCTGAGTATTATCTGGTCTGCAGGTGCATGCTTATGAGAGGATGAATAGAGTCTATAATTATACGTTAGACCCATGTGGCCCCGTTTACATAACAGTAGGAGATGGTGGAAACATAGAAAAAGTTGACGTTGAACATGCCGATGATCCTGGAAAATGTCCTTCACCTGGAGATAACACGCCAGAATTTGGAGGCATCTGTCACATAAATTTCACATCTGGTCCTGCCAAGGGGAAATTCTGCTGGGACAAGCAACCTGAATGGAGTGCCTTCAGAGAAAGCAGTTTTGGACATGGCATACTTGAGGTTTAATTCAGTTGATAATGAATTCTCTTCATAAAATCTCCATAAATACACATTTTCTTTTCATTTAGCTATAGAACTTGCTTTATTAATGCAGATGGTGAATTCTACATATGCATTGTGGACTTGGCACAGAAATCAGGATATATACAAGGATGACAGTCACGGAGATCAAATATACATCGTGCGACAGCCTGAATTGTGCATTCATTCAAGCTCACTGAATGTAGATTCCTAATTCAACTCTCTACTGTAATGTACTACTCCACCTGCTAATGCATGATAGATTTGGTGTTTTCAATCGACTGTGTCGTCGTCCATAGCTTTTCTGTTCTGTTGACAGAGAACCAATCAGACTCGACAAGGAAGTCTTACAAGCAAATCGACATCAGCAAAGTGGAAATGGTTTACAACATTAATAATGGTGCCCATTCTTATCATTCCATTATCATCATTGGACTGGAATTAGCAACATGCCGAATGCAGTTTGTTAAACATTGATATTTCACTGTAAAATTTCGGAGCACATATGTTGTCTGTGTTTCGAATTGTTTGTGCGCTTTTGCCGTCGTTTCGATCATTTTCTCAACAAATTATACGATGTATTCCTCTCCACCTCTCCAAGAATTTCTTTTTGTAAGTTAAAAACATCCAAGTTCAGCTTCATGATTCGTTTAAACTATAAATACAGAAGACGAGATTAATGTCATTTGAACGAGTTGAATCCATCGTTTCTGCAAACAAATACAAATACAAATTGCAACTATGGAAGTAAATTAATCACTTTCCAGTTTGCCTTGTACAGGAATCCCCCGGACCAAGTGAGCAGACGCATTCTCTGTGAAATTTAGAAATACTCACCTTGAAGTTTTGCCCTGGCCGCCTAAAACATGAAACAAGGTCCTTCTCGGGAACAAATGGATTTGGAACGGGCAAACAAAAGAAAATAAATCAAAATCATGACGTGTACTCGAAAGGCTGAGGAGGTTGAGGCTCCTCATCAACAGCCATGGCGGATGAAGAAGATTGTTTTGGCGCGGCTGCTCCGCTGGATGGAGATACTGTATTTGAAGGTGCATCAGTAAGAGAAAGGACCTCTGGCTCAGATGGTTCCAAGTCTCTCAGTAGGACGACGCCTGATGGTGCCATCTTTACTGGTACGTATCTGCTACCTTCCATAAATTTTATGAATTTCTCCTGGGCAGGAACCACTCGGGCTGGGTTTGTCAAGGTTTCAAAGGCAGGCTCGTGCTCCACTTTCTTCTCTGTGGGGCTGTCAACCTGACAAAATGCGACACCAAAATGAGTAATCAAAATTGACTTTAGATCTATACAAGCATACCATTAAATCATAATTCACAATAGTGTGGGGCCAAACTCAAAATCACAATAAAAAAAAAGATTAATGCAAGCACAAGGAAGTAAAAGAATAAGCAAATACATACCTGCATGGAATCCCCGTCCTTCTCGCTGGGTGATTTACCTTTTGTTGCAGCTGAGGATGACTCTGCTCCAGCGGCCTTTTCAGCATTGGCTTTCTGCTCCGCTTCTTTCTTGGCTCTAGCTTTGGCCTTGGCAGACGTGGAAAGAACTGCTGTAGGAAGCTTCACAGCGGATGTGGTGGTAGGCACGGTAGTTGGTTTTGGGTACTCAAACAGTGAAGGTTTTGCATTTGAGATGAACTCAAATTTTGGAACATTCAAGTCATAATTCAGCCCAATGAAAGCAGTGGGTGAGAAGGCTAAACTAATGAAATAAATTAGAGGGTACCAGTACCAAAACTGGCTAAATACAGCAAGACCAACCACTGCAGTAATTTTATCATGTTTAGTCTTCGAAAGCAATCGTATTGTCACATTCCTTCCACCAGCATCCAGTATTCCAGAAGCAAGGATTGCTCCCATTTTGCTCATGGTGTCTTCATGCTTGTCGAGAATTATTTTCTCCAATTGTCGCCTAAATAAGATGATGAGGTCAGCTAACGGATAGAAACTAACGAAAATATTAAGATGCTTGGAAATCATCACTTGCTGTCAAGCATGAACAAGAACAGCAAAACATCAGTGAGCTTACCTGAATGTTCCAACACGAGAATCACTGGCTTCGTTCATCTGGACCATGACCATAGCCATTGCAATAAGAGCACCTTGACGAACAAAGTCGACAACATCAGATGTAAGAGGCTCCAGCAATGATATAGCTTCACTCAACCCAGTGCCCGCACATGAAATACCCACTGCAAGGGCAGCACCATATCTGACATGTGGATTGTAGGACTCTGACAACAATGACACAATTCGAGGAGTCTGCATATTAATGCAGAACATGTTAAGAGAAAATGCAAAAGATGTTATGAAGACTTTCTTTAATGATTGTATAAGTAGTGGAGTGTCACCGGAGAAAGTACAAACCTGTTCTGGCTCAGAATACAGCACAAATCCAAGAGCAAGAACAGCAGTCCTCCTGACATCATCACTCACATCTGATACAGCAAAATGCAGCAGCTGGCGGATGGCCTTGTTGTTAGCAGTTCCGCTATAGGCCAATGCTAACGCATACATACCACCATAACGAAGTATAGGATCTTGATCTCGTGTCATCTGCTCAATCAAGGTATCTGCTTCTTCTTCTCTTCCATATACTGTAAGAGCAATCCCTAGTGCCAGTCCCCTGCAACATACACCAGAGTATAAAGAAATATGAAAAAGTAAAACTTAGTATCTAATGCACCAAGTGAAGCACAAAGTACCTAATAATTTTTTCATGCTGCGTCTCGTGGGTATAGGCAAGCATCTCACTTGCCTTCTCACTTGCAGTGCCTACCATAAGTAGACCCACACTGATGCCAGCAGCTTCACCAGCAACAGCACTATCAGTGTATAAGGCACTTTTGATATCATCATAGATCTCCTCATCAGCAGTTCCTAGAGCAGCCAAAGCAAGACCTAAGCAAGCGCCGTGTTGAATAACCTGGCTCATCATATTCCAATACAGATTTAATTATGATAAAATTTGAATGCTTGGAAAAGAAAGCCAAAACAGATCTGATTTGTAAGCATACCTCCACGTTGGTGCTACGCAAGCTATCACGCAAAAATTGTTTGATGCCTTCGCCATGGTTGGCATGAATGAGACCCAGAGCATACAGAGCTCCACCCTCTGAATATGGACTACCACCACCACCTCCACCTGCCTGGGGTAAATAAGGTGCCATGAGAGACCTGCCCTGTTGCAGATGACCTCTGTGAATGACACCAAGCCCAGCTGTTGCACTAAATTTTGCCCAATTTGTAGCCCTGCTCAACCAGTCCTAAAATAAATATAAATAAACAAGTACAATAAGAATACATAACTAGAAGGTATTCAAAGGAAAGAAATAAACCAAAGAAGGAAACACAAAAAAGGGGAAAAGGAGCACATGCACTCACTAAATTCTCCCTGAGGAACGTATCCACCGTAGTTCCAGCATGCATAATTGCATTGGCATAAATTGTAGCACTATGGCAGACACTATTCCTCATTTCCACAGACTGTTTTATTGTCTTCAGAATAAGAAGATCAGATCTGTAAACAGAAAAAAAAAAAAAGATTAGAACCAACTAATTTACAACCAGTAAAACTTGTTACCTAGGTAAACACGTCACATGACTCCTCACTCACTTATTATGACTGTATAAGAATTGTAGAGTCAACTGAATTGATGTCTCTCCAGACAAAATTCCCTTTATCTTTGTCAGCCTCTCAGCATACATTTGTTCAGCTGGATCCGCCTCATGAACATTGACACTAGAAGCTAAAGTTTCTTCAGTCATTTGAACATCCACTTGAGGTGTAGAATTTTCATTTTCAGCTTCATCACTGGTGGTTTTTGGTTGTGCTGATTCTGCAGGTTGGGTCTTGGGAGTTGGAAGGTGATCTCTAACATGAAGAAGAAAAGCCTGATGCTCATTCTCCACAAGATCAAAGGCTATCTGGAATGCAAAGAGAGCATCATCTTTGCTCTCAGAACGTAGAAGCTTTTCCAATATGGTTGCCACACTTTCAGGTTCATCCAGGAACATCAGACATTGACAAATGCTCAAATAATCAGGTGAAGGCAGCTTTTGGTAAACATTTACAAGAAGACGAAGCACCTAAAGACAAAAAAAAGTTGAATTACTATTCTTCTACTTAACTTATTCGCAGATTTCATGAATTCTATCATGATATAGCATAAAACATCAGTGAATCAATTACATAAAACAAAATCAATTAATATTTCATCAATAAAAATCCAATTAAAAACAAAAAATAAGTATCCTAAGACAACAAAACCTTTATAAATAGAAAGCTTACTAAAATGCTAATAAACAATTTAAAATAAAACAGGCAAAATTCAAGTTAGAAGGTACATGTCGTCCAAGACCTAATGTTAGCATCAAGGGTCATCACATAAATGCCTACCAAACACAACCTCTTTACCTCACGTCGATACTCTCTACGACTGACAAAGGAATGAGAAACATCAATGCAATAAGATAGACTTCCATGAACATTATCACTCCTGGTAATTGCTTCCTCTAGCTTATCCAATCTTCTGCACTCAAGTGCTATTCCCATAGCTTGTTGATATTTTCCATCGATAATACACCTAAATGAAGAAATTGAATAAACTAAACAATTATCAATAGTTAACAGCAAAGTAGTAAATAGATAGGTTCAAGGTCACATACTTATCCAACATTCTCTCCACAATTGCCTCCAACCTAGGGTCTATATTGGCTGAAGCAGCAATAGATGAAGTTACATCCAACTTCAGTTTAGCATACTCATCTATAGCCCTATCTGAATAATAAACAAATAAAAGGCCGTATAAGTTACCTGGGATGCAATTCAAACGCCTGCAACAATAACTAAAATGATATGACAATCGTACAATTGAACTAAACCACATCAACACTTCAGTATTCAACATCACTGTAGTTAACTCATGTACTCAACAGTATCCATAACCCATTGATACAACTCGTGGATAATTAATCTTACTGAGAAGAGTATGGGCATAATTAGAGTCCTCAGATACATCAAAAAGTGGACCAGCTCCAAGGGCGTAAGACAGTGAATCATTCAATTCACCCAAGTAATAAAAAACCTGAGAGAAAAAAAAGCAATAATTCAGTTCACCATTGATAAATTATAAGCAATGGTGAGGATGATGCAGCCTAATACTACAACAAAATATGAAGTGAACAAGTTCCATCCTAACATTTACATCCGCACTTATTTCACTCCTGCCCTAAACCATTTATGCCCACAAATTTTATATATATAAGGCATTGCAAGTAACTGCTCTGATTGGAATCATAAAAACCCTAATCTTAACAATAGTAATTCTTTCCTTTAAGTTGAACACTGATACGAGAATATAACATTGTCATTGTCTATGAATACCAAGTACATCCACTGAACAATACATCTTTGCACTGCTAAAAGAAATGAACTTTAGAGGGAAAAAGAAGTTAGTTATGACCTTCGAAACAAGTAAGGCAGCAAGTTGTCTCTGATGCTGATCAAACTCCTCGTCTTCATATAAACTTTCTCTAAAATACCAACACAACAAAATTTATCAATCATCAATTCAATAAAGTAAACATTATTACTAATACCACAGGAAGTCAGAAACTTTAAACATTAAAAAGCTCCAAGAATCAAAATATAATCAATGCACTCAATATCATATTCAACTTCTCGCAGTATAATACTTCAAATCTGCATTTTCAGTCAATTGCTAATTCATAAATTCAATCACAAAACTACCCAATTTCCCAAAACAAAATCTCTATCAATCGGCAAAAAATCATCTAACATCAACCTAATTCACTCAATTCCAATCCAAATTTACCATCATAAACCAACCATTCAAACCCAAGCAAAACTCACAAAACAAAAATCCACCTAAAAACCAAAATTTAATAAGACGTAAAACAAAAATAAACGAGCAAATGAAAATTAGAGTTACATGATGGGAACGCTAGTAGAGATCTCTGGCCAAAAGCGGTCCACCAAGTGATTGAGGTTATGAAGCGCGTGTTGTTTAAGAAGGGGATGAGGTTCGTTGAGCATGGCAAGCAATCCACCGGCGGAACTTACCATCGTCGCTGCCATTGCGAGAATCGGAGAATTTAGTGGAGATTTGTTTTGTTAGGGTTTGGAGGAGAATTTTGAGAGAGAAGACGAAGGGGAAGAGTGTAAAATTGTAAATATTGATAGTTGGGGGAGTATACAAGCCACTTTTGTAATTATTTTACTCAACAAACTAAATTAAGGTTCCTTCCAAATGAAAATTATAAGAGCTGAAAATTTACGATTAATTACGCTTTATATAATTTTTTTCATTTTTTTACAAAATGTTTGTATTTCATATGGTTTTTTCCTTTTTAATAACATTTCATACTGAGTAAATTTTTTATTGGTTTACATGTAATATAAACTTTACATAAATTTTTATAAATTTTATATATGTATAAATAATTTTATATCCGATATATATATATATATATATATATATGAATTTTAAACTTAATGTAAACTTTGGTATGCTGAATCGTTATGTTATTTACTTATTTTATGAGGATTAACTTTTTATCATTTTTTTATGATTTTAAACTGAATATTAATTTTATGCAAATGTTATATCAACTTCGCATATCATAATAGTGAGATATATTTATAAATTAATGAAAAAAGGTAAAAAATTTATCAATTTAAACTTATTATAAACTTTTAATTTGATATACTGATGTTTTATGTGTTTCGTGAATTTTGTAAAAATTAACATTGTATAAACTTTATACTCCACCTAAAAATAGCTAGAAAACCGATTAGTATTTTTTTAGTATTTTTTTATTTACAAGAAGTCAATTATATACCCCGCTTAAGAAAAATTGAATCAATATTACATATTAAATATTTATAAACCTCAAATATATAAATTATGAGTGGACACTGAATATTTAATATTAAAGTTGACAGTTAATTTTTCGTGACTTTACTATACACTTAATTTTTTCCCAAATATGCATTAAATAAAACTCATGATGTTAAATATTATGCTCATATATATAAACACTTGATACACAACATTTTTTATGAAAAAAGTGGTTAATGATTAAGTGATTAGTGTTAGAAAAAAGTGTTAATTTCGTACGGGATGCAAATATGAAAGTTACAATGATAAAACTTTATGTTTGTCTGTTAGTATGCAATTAAAAA